>JAODAL010067859.1:0-17091 GCA_025379985.1 Phyllomedusa bahiana
AGCAAAAACCCATTGGGGCATGGACAAACAAAACAGGCTGGAGGCCCAAATAAGGCATGGGTTTCAGGGGTCGTATCCATGCACTGCATTCCACAACTGCTGGGGGGTGCATGAGAGGGACCCAAAAAAAGAATGATCGAGGTAACCCACGGGCGCACAATCAGTTCCATCTAGGAATTTTGGGAAGCGGGGTTTATATTTTGGAAGTCTGTCATGCTCTTTCAACCGTGTTAGACATTTCAGCTGTCTGACGTTTGCATTGTCCCCTTGAAAAACCCCAAACCCAAACCCAGTAGACAATTAGATTAAAGGGAAAAAGGGGATCGCAAGGATAAATTCAACACATATTGGTTGAGTTGCTCACAAGGAAAAATTTGGGGCCAAGAGAATGCCACACAAACCTTTCCCCAACCCAAAAAATGTCAATCCCAAATTTTGCCCTTCTCCAGCAAGGGTTTCATGGTGTTTGACTCTATGTTTTTTTTTTGAGTGCCAACTTTTAAATTACAGCAGAAAAATGACTACAAAAAGGGGCAAGCCTTTGCCAATGGGAGGGGGCCAATTCCATACTGCCGTGAAAATTTTTTTTTCGCAAATGCAACTTCATTACACGGGTGTATGCCCATCACCTGTTTTTGGAGCCCCATACACATAAATTTTTGCTAAACTTAGTTAAACCTAATCTCGGGTCCCCCCATTTTTATTGGGGAGGTGAGCTGCTCCGGTGGGCTGCCTTCGGGCCCCTTTTTAAGGAAAATCACCTCTCATATCAAGGCACGGGTTCTCCACAGTTTTCACACATTTATTGCAGTATTGCCATTGGTCCCTTATAAACTTCTACAACACACATGCGAACGTTCAAAAAACTGAGAATTTGCCCAAAAACCTTTTTCATCTTTTTTTGTAACTCTAAAATTCACTCCTTTTACCCATGAAAAACAAAGGGAATATGTCGACAGCCTATTTCACACTTTATATAACTAGAAGCCAGAACTACATGTGACTTTCCTTTAAGACTATGTGCTGCCCTCATTGAAAAGGAAATTTTATAATAATGTAGTGACTATAAATTTAGTAGAACCCATCCCAATCGTGGCAAATTTTTTTCCCCCGGGCAGGGGCTGCAAACCATTATATAAATGTTTACCCACTTTTACGCTGAGTACCAGGGACGGGAGTGAGTTTGGTATAATCCTCCTCCTTACCATACCCCACTTGTACCCCCATTCATGTTTTTACATTTCCCTTTTTCATATTTATTAAAATTTAAAAATTATACATATACTTAAGTAACAGGGGACTGATCAATTTTAAAAGATGAAATTTTAGGGGCCATTACAGTAGTTAACTTAAAAACAGGAAAACTGCTAGAACAACGTAATAACGCTTTGGAGAATATTTTAACAACTAAAAGAACTAAAGAACTGAAACTTTTGTGTCTCTCTAGGGGCGATCAAAGAGCGGGTGAGTGTGAAATGTGAAGAGGGAAAGTAGCTCTGTTTTTAAAACTTACTCAAAATTTTTTGAGTTAATCCATGGCTCCCAAGTTTCCTCTTTTTTTGGGAAATAACAGGGGGCTCAAATAAACAATTTCACATGAGCAATTAAGTTTAAGCGGGGGAATTAAACCCCTGAAAGGGAGGGGGGAAGGGCCTTCCATTTGGAAGCGATCGCCGTCCACGCAATGAGGATAAAAAAAAATTCCTAACGTGGAGGAAATCTGCCAGACCAAACCCGGGCCCCGCCACTCTGGTGTTAAGGGGAAGGGAGGTTTCACTTCGGATAGCAATTTTGCAATTGAGACCCAAAAAATTTTTTAAATAAGGGGAAACCCCCCACATATGCAGCATCGACCTCTGCCCACAGCCCTTCCAACAAAAGTCTGAAAACCCGGGTGCATGTAACATCAGTGGGGGTAGTACCACTAACTAATTTTTATGCATATTTCTGTATTTTAGAACATTTAGAAGTTTGCAAGGGGGGAAAAGGCTTTTTTCCCATTGATCTATTGAAGGCTGTAATTAAGTTTTTTTCCCATTTAAGGAGGCGGGGAAATTTTCGTGGGTTTGTCAAATTTTCCATAATCATTGATAAATCAGGAGAGACCTTTGCCACGCCCCAAATTTTCCCACTAATAAAGTTAAAAAACTGGGGGTGGAGGAGGGTTTGGGGCCAATGAATCTTGGATGGTGGGGCGAGTTAAGGTTTTGGGAAAAAAAAGAGAGAGGGCGGTAGGATGCAGATATTCGAGAAAGAGCAAAGAAGGGGACCCTTTTGAAGATTGGCCAAAAAATATATTTTTTTTTCCCACCAGGGAAAAAAAAATTTATATTCCACATTAGTGCGAAAATTGGGAATTTTTTTCATATTAAAGGGATCCAGGAGGTGAACACAGTGTTGGACCATACCCTAATTAGTCTACAAATTTTCCCCTAATCGGGTGGGACAACCAACAGGGAAGCTAGTAAAGGGTGTTTAACTAAGCAGGTGTAAAGGGAAGGGGTTCAATTGACCCAGGTAAAGGGGCATGCCAAAGAAAAAAGGCTTGCTCCAAAATTGCTATTTTAAACTGTCAAGTTAGGGGCCCCCTAATCCCCCTTGGGCATTCTATAGAACAAGTGTCCTTCTTTAACCTAGGGCTACGCCATTCCCCAAAAAATTTGGATAACATTTTGCTTTTTTAAAGAATAGGTGGCGGGAAACAGATATGGATCGATCTGCAAATATAGATAAATTTGGGCAAAAGGGGCATTTTTTAAACATTTTTTCGGCCGCCAGGTAATTTTTAAAGGGGAATAACTTTGGTTTTTAGATTCCAGGGGATCATTTGAGATTAAAATTATTTTCAAGGCCCAATGGGGGCGCAAGACCTAATTCCCCAAATAGGTAAAAAAAAACTACCAATTAAAACCAAATCGGTTTGACAGGGGTTTTTTTGGAGAGGGCATTATTTTCTGGAAATAGGTTGTTTTGGAAGCATTAATTTAAAAAAGGAGGGGGGAAAATTGCTTTAAAAAATTTAAAATTCACAAACGAGGGAAATTGGGTTAAATGACAATTAATACACACATCCCGTAGAGACTGATTTTATGGTACCTTGTTAACTGTGAGTCCCCTTATGGAGTGTTAGACCCCAATATATTCTGCTAGGTTCCATGCTAAACGAAGATTTAAAGGGGGAAAAGGGGCAGCCCGTCGGGTCCGTTAGTGATGTCAATGGGGGAAGGGGAAACCAAAAAAATTAGCACCACAATGGGCAGTGTATAAGGCCCCGATTTGGGCTAAAAAGGGAAAACCCAAAAAGCCAAAAAAGTTCTAACACGACCGGGCTACCCAATTTACTCGGTCAAAAGCTTTCTCTGCATCGAGGAAAAGAAAGCAACATTTCAGAGGAGGAAGATGCAAATTCTTTTCAAAAAGCGTCCCTTGGTTTTCTCCCCAGCCCCCTACCCTTTAACAAAAACCCCTTGGTCATTTTGAAAAGAAGGGTAAAATACTTTTTGAAAAAGTAAAGGGGAATAATTTTTTGGGTTTAAAGGGTTTTAAAATCGGGGGTTTTTAATGAGATTTGGGGGTAAAAATTTGCGGGGCCCGTCTTTAAAGGGGGTTTTTGGGTTCGGGATAAGGGGGGATGGTTTTTAATTCCTTTACAGTGCTTTAAATATAGCAAAATTTCTGTGCTTTGGTGATAATTTCCTCAACCCCCCCCTTCCAGCTAGTAAGTTAGACCATTGTGTTTTTTTTTGAAAGTTAAACAACCGGGTCCCCCGGGCCCTTTATTGGGGCCCACAAAATATAAAGGGCCCTTTTTGGGGTCCTTTTGGTTAAAGGCTGATGTTTTTTGGTTTTTAAAAATGACGCAGGGAAAAATAAGGGATATAATATTTATAAACAGTATCTATTTTATCATCTATTTATTATCTATCTATCTTTCTATCACTATCTCTATATAACCCTGGGGGTCCTATAAATGGGGTGGGGAAAATCACAACTTCATTTACAGTGTAAAAAAAGAAAACTTTAGTTCGATCCAATTTATAAAAAAGTATCTATCTATATAGTAGATATAAAGATAATGAGATAATTTGATAGATAATAATAGATTTGATAGATTTTCGTGTTTTGAAATAGTTGGCTCTGAACTAAAACTTTTCTTATTTAAACTGTAAAAGGAAATGGAAAATCCCCTTCCTTATATGAGTCCTCCCGATTGGAAATTTTTAAAATAAAGGGAATGTATAAAACTTTCCCAATTTTAACTTTCTTTTTTGAAAAGCCCAAACCAAAAAAAGTTCGGAAAATATAAAAGGGGAAAATTTTGGTTGCTAAGGCAATAAAAAAAGCAAACACCACCTAAAAAAATTTTAAAAGGGGCAAAACCCCATAAATAAAGAAAGAACACTAAAAAACACCGAACAAAAGGGGAAATTAAATTTCCCAATTTTTTTTAGAAAAGGGAATATTTTTAAAGGGAAAATAATGAAAAATTTTTAAAACAATTTAAAAATTGGGGAAAAGGAAAAAAAAACAAAAAACTTTATCCAAAAACCTAAAACCCTCCAATTATATGGAAATTCCCATATCCCGGTAAGGGGAAAACCCCAATATTTTGTTATAAAAATTATATAATACAAAAAAAAGTGAAAATAATCAATTTAAAAAATACAAAAGTAAAATATACCCGAACCCTTTTAAAAGGAAAATGCCATAAGGTAAAAGCCAAATTAAATGGGGGGAAGGGGGAAAAAATCTGTGCCCCAACCGGGGTTGGGATGCCTTTTTGCCGGGGGGAAAAAAAGTCAATACCCTAGACCGTTTTCAGACATTGGCTCATAATGTTTTATGGTTTGTTGATCAAATTTTTATAAAAGTGAATAGTGACACCCAAAATAACTAGGAAAAGGGAAAGTTTCCCCCATAGTTTGTAAGTCTCATTGAGCAGGTTTTTTTTTTTGGAATTTACTATATTTCCCCTTTTTTGTAACAAAACCTACGAATTTCCCCCATTTAGATGGTTTTGCAAACCCCGGAAACTATCACTCTCTGCTCCCGCAACGTCAATCAAAAACACTTTTTTTCCTTGATCAAATGACAATTTAATGCTTTTTTCTTGGCTCAAAAACTATTTTGAAGGGGACCCCTTTCCTTTCCTTTCCCTTTTTTGGGTACTAAAAATTTACCCAAAGGGTTGAAAAATCCTTTTCAAATATATGTCACCTCTGAAAGGGGGAAAAAAATATTTCTGTAAAAGAAGGGAAAAAGAGAGAGGACATATCTCTGTCCCTTTCCCAAATTTTTTTGTAAACCCAAAAAAACCAGCTCAAATTTTAATTTAAAATCTTATTATTAGAGTCCTTCGGGGCAAGCACAACCCTTTAAAATTTATGAGTTAGGTTTAAAATGAAAATGCAGAAACCCTTTATGGGTTTAAAAAGAAATCCTATTTTTAAACTCGGCAGAGAATGTAACAATTCCCCTTTTAATAGATCGGCTTGTAAGGGGCCGAGTCAAAAAAACATTGCTACCTTTTTTAGTTAAGTAAGTTCAGAATGCAAGGGAAAAAACCCAGGTGGGCTTTTTTTGTCAATTTTCAAGTAAATTTTTTGTTTCCCCATTGCCTTTAATAGGGGGGAAACCCTTTTATACTGAATTTTTGGTTTTATACGATCAAATGCTATTATTTTTTCCCGCAGGTAATTTTTTTTTTAAAACCCAGCTGAAAAAAAAAATTTCAATATTGTATTTCCCCGAGAGAAAAAAATATATGTAAAACCATAATTAATGATTTGAATGATAATTGAATATAATTTTAACCCCGGGACATTGTGAAAATTATGACTTTAGAACACGTTCAAAACCCTTTAATAAAATATATGTTGCATGTTATAGTCCTGTGTCTTTTTTAATTTTTCTCCCTGTTTCCTTTTTTTAAATTTTATTTGGAAAACAATATTTAAAAAAGAAAAAAAACAAATTTTTTTCGGGGGATTCAAGAAGAAAAAGTCTTCCCCTTTTTCATGTTCATTATGTTTTTATGATGAAACCTTAGGCGCCCAAACAAAGTATAGATTCTGCCCAAAATGTACCGAGTTTAAATTTTGCATGGGGGTCGGGGGTTTTCGGGGAAAAAACATAAGGCTTCAAAAATGACCAATTCGTGTTTTGTGTAATGTGGACATAGGGGAAAAATGGGTAATTAATTTAAAAAAATTGGGGTACCTAGAGGGAAAAGATGAAAATATTTTTTCGAATTTCTTAGGAACTACATTTAATCCCTTTCAAAAATTTTTTTTTACCAAAAAATTAAAAATGATATTGTTTTTAAATTTATTGTTTATTCCCCCCAAAATTTTTTACCGGGAAACAATTAGGGGTCATATCTTTTACAGTTCTCCTGGCTTTTTCCAAAGGATGCAACGGGGAAGCACACTGGGGCCATGCTCCCCTTTTGGGGTAAATTTTTAACCCAAAATTTGCAAGAAACTTGTAACTTTTTTTTAGGGTCTTTTTGAAAAAATTTCCCTTATCTCACTATTATAGAAAATGTCTAGGACAGGGGGTTTAAAACCCAAACATCAGTGGGGCCCAAAAAAAAAAAAAAAAGGAAAATCCAGGCCCACCGGAAATTTTCTAAAAAAATTTTCAAATTTAGGGGAGTATTTTTTTTTTCAAACAATATAAAATGAACCTTTTTTTTTTTGGAAAAAAATTAAGGGGGGTTTTCCGAGGGAAATTTAAACAAAGAAATCCGGGGCACCTTCCCTTTGGGGCTTGGGGATATGGCAGCACCGGGTTCGGTAGTATCATCAAGGGAAATGAAGCCCAATGCGTCAATCTTCCTTTTTTTTTCCTGGCTCAGGTAAAGCTTAAGCGCTTTTCACACCAAATGCCCCTAAAGTGGGGGCATGTGACTTTGGGAAAACTGGTCCCGTGCTTGGGTGGTGTCCAAACCCCCCAAAATTTTCAAATAATTTGTGGGCCTTTTTGCCTTTCCCTTTGGGGCCCTTTTAGAATTACCTATTTTTAATGTAAAAACCTTATAAATAAGTCAACCCAAATTTAAAACCCCAAAACATGGAACCCAAAAAATTTCCATACGAAAAGATTGTTACTAAAAAATTTAAAAAAACTTACAAAACCCAAACCCCAAAAATAATACCATTTTTAAAGGGAAAAAAATACGCCCCAAACCCGGGCCCAAAAGGGGACCCCCAATTTGGCTATCAATTTTAAAATAAGGGGCTGGGAAAAATAAATTACTGCCAACCCGTCACCATTAGTGGGGGAAAAAACCCGTGTTTCACAACCCTTTCCCAAATTTTTACTACCACCATTTCATCACAGGGAGTGGATGTAGGGACTTTACAACAATTGTATAAAAATATAAGTGAAATTAAAAAGGGGAGTTACATTTAGTGGGCCACAGGAATGTTTTTTTTGATTGGAAATCGTGCACTTTCCCTTTTTTTTTTAATCTGGGGCCCCAAACCCCTATGATGAATTTTTTCCCCTTTAGACTTGTCTGTAGAATTTTTTAAAACAAACATTTTTGAAAACCCATTTTTTCCCCCCACCTATATCCTGTTTTGGGGTGGGTTTTAAAACCCTTCCTTTCCCAAAAGGGGGTTTTTAACCCCGAAAAGGGGGCAATGCCATCCCCAACCCAACAAACCCCCTTAACCTTTGTTTGGGAAAACCCAAAGCTTTTTGGGAGTGGGGGGGTCACCCCTCTTTTCCCTTTTTAAAACCCCATTTTGGAAGGTATATTGGGCCCCCCCCCAGAAGGGGAGGTAATAGTTTTTCCCAATAGGGAGGGATATAGCCCCTTTGGGAGGGAATAATATAGGTTTTTCCAATTTGTAGGGGTTAAAAGGCACCGGGAGAAAATTTTTAAGTTATAATCCCCCCTATTTTAGGTTTTATTTAAAAAAACCCCCATTTTGAGTAATAAAAGGGCCCCCCTATGGTAGAAAAATAAAAAGGTCCTCCAGTATTGTAAAATATTTAAAAGGGCCCCCGTATGGGTAGAATTTAAAAGGGGCCCCAGTTAAAGGGTAGATAATTTAAAAGGTTTCCCCCGGTTAAAAAATTTAATAGGGTTGGGATGGTTAAATGTAAATAAGTCCTCCAATATGGAAAAAAATAAAAAGGTTCCCCAGTAAGGGAATAAATAAAAGGGTTCCCCCTAAAGGAAAATAAATAAGGGGCCCCCAGATGGTGAAAATATAATAGGGGCCCCTGGTATAGTTTTTATAATAATATAAATATAGAAAATATATATAAATATATATATATTAAATATATATATATATTTATATAATTTTAAAATATTATATCCCCCGTTGGTAGATATATAATTTGGGCCCCCAGTATGGTTTGTTTTATATTTTAAAGGCCCCCATTTTGGGGTTTTTGTTTAATTAATTTCCCCCCGGGATGGTAGATATATAATAGGGGCCCCCTATGGGAGATTTTATAATTTGGTCCCCCCGGAAAGGGAGTTTTTTAACATCTTTTGAAATTTTTAGGCCCCCATTTGATAAAATATATATTAAAAGGGTTCCCCCCTTTTTGGGAGAAAAGTAATTGGTTCCCCCGTTTTTGGTTTGATAAATAATGGGGCCTCCAGTATTTAGATAATTTAAAAGGGGTTTTGGGTTTTGATAATATATATTTTTAATATATTTTTTAAAATTTTATAATTTTTTATTTAAATTTTTATATATATAAAATATTTTTTATATATATATATTTTTTTTTTAATTTTATATTTTATATAAAATTTTTATTTATTTAAAATATATAATATATAAATTTTTTTGGGCCCCCAAATATGGGAGATATATTAATTTGGTTTCCCCCTTAAAGGTTTTATATTAACCTCCTTATTTGATATGAAAAAGATCCCCCCGGGAGGTAGATTTTAAAAAATAGGGCCCCCCGGTTTTGGGGAAAAAATAATAGGGCCCCCTTTGGGAATATTTAAAAAAATTGGTAGGTGATAATTTTTTATCCCCCCCTATGTTAATATTAATAAAGCCCCCGGCAGGTAATATATAAAAGGGCCCCCCGTATGGGAGTTAAATTAAAAGGTTTTCCCCTTTGGTAATAAAAAAAATAGGGTTCCCCCGTATAGTAATAAATAATATCCCCCGTATGTAACGGTCCCCCGGGTTTAGCTTGGGAGGGGGAAATTTAAAAAAAAAAATAAAAATACTTCCCCCCTTTTTTGTTCCCCCCTTTTAAACTCTCGCTGTCCCCTTTTACATAGGTGGGGTTAATTTATGCTGGGAGGGGCGTGATGAAAATTCCCAAAAGGGGTCAACCTAAGGGGGCACATATACTTAAGAAACGGCAGGGGCCCCCCCCACAGCAGCATCAAAACCCCAGGTTGGGGGATATGAACCCGCAGGCAAAACGGTTTTACACGGCCGTTATTAAAAATTTCTATTTAAAAAGTTGCCCGGGGCCCAAAACTTATTTTCATCAGGGCCCAAAATTTTTAAGAGGGTCCGGTTTTTATTCTTGGTTTAGGGGAAAAGTTTCCTAAGATAATAGGGGGAAAAAAAACCCGGCAAAAAAAATAAAAAATGATTTTTTTTTAAGTTTTACTCAAATTGGGGGATTTTTATCATAAAATGGAAGACTTAGCTTTTGTTTCCCCCAACCCAACCCCTTTGGGGTATAATTTTTTTTTATTTTGGAAAATGGGGAAAGGGGTTCCTTAACCTTTCCCCATGGTTTAAATACCCCGGAAAATTTGGATGAGATTAAAAGTCGAAAAAAAAAAAAAAAAACCATGATTTCACGTTTTCTTGTTGGGGAATGTTTATTTGTATGGTTGTATAATAATTGTTGGCGTTGAGGGGTTTTTACAAAAATTTTTGTAAAAATATTTCCCTTTTTATCACAAAAAAATGGAGTCTTTACGAAAATTTAGAAAGGGGGGGGTGTGGGCAATGGGAGTATGACTGTAATTTCAGTTGCAATATCAAGGCATCTGGAGCAAAGTAAAAGGAGGGGCCCGTGCTGGCTCTGCGGGGGGTGAACTGCTTTTCCCACTCCAAATTTTTCTTTTCTCCATCTTATAGTCCTTACAACAATTACCCCCTTCTTTTCTACTTTTATAAGCTTGCCCTTTTACCCAAAAAAGGGAAGCCGAAATGGGAAGGGGAACTCTCTCCCAGGGAAAAAATCAAAAATTTCACCAATCTATTTTTTGGAATGCTTTAAGGGTTTTCCCCTATCTTTTTTGGGTTTTGGGTGTTCAGATGACCCCCCTGTGTCCCTCTTGCATGACTTTTTCTAAAACTTTTTCCTAGAAGTTGGGGCCCCACCCTGTTTGGTTAAAGGGAAAAAAAATATACATTTTTTTTTTGGTAAAAGAATTTAAAATACAAAATAAAAATTTTTTTTACAGTAAAGGGGAAAACATTTAACTCTTTTTCCCGAAAGCCAAAAAAACAACGGCACAAAAATTGGAAAAAAAATTTCGGAGCCTTTTTAAATTTTTAATTGGGGTTTTTTAAATCCCAATTTTTTTGTCTTCCAAATTTAAAATTTTTTGCTTGTATTTTGCAAAACCCCAATAATTTAGTAAAATTTACCTTTCAAAAATAAGTAAATTTTTGTCGTTCCCGGCCTAACCCCAAAACAGGGTTTTTTTTTTTAAAATTTAACATAACTGACAGGATCTTGGCTTCTCTTCCCAGTCTGCAGTGCAACAAATATCTACAAAGCCGGGAACAATTTTTAACATTCAATGCCCTTTAATTTTTTTTACAAGGGGGTTAAAAACCCCAAAAAAGTGAAATAAACATTTTAATTAAACAGTTGATTGTTCGTCAATTTGGTTTAAACGTTTGTCCCTTCCCTTTTTTCTTTCGGTTTTTTTGACTTGTAAAATTTTTTTATCCTGTTTGCGCTGAGTTTTTGTTTTGGGAATTTAAAGATCGTCTTACCCGAACTAATTTAAAAAATAGTTTTTAACAAAGACTTCTTCGTTGGAAAAAACATTTTCCCGGGGGAAATGAAAGGGGAAAAGACTACTTATGATGGAGTCCCTGATGTAAAATGGGGGGAATGGAAACAAAGTATTTTGTAAAAATAGGGAAAATTTTCAACCTAGGGTTCTTGCTTTTTCAAAAAGGTGGTTTTCCCCAAAAAAATATTTAAAAAATAAACTTAAAAAAACATAAAATTTTTTTTTTTATTTAATAGGGGGTTAATCTTTTTCATCTTTTCTTACTGAAATATTCTTAGGGCATGGGGCCCTACACATGAATGGGGTAGGCCCCCCCAAATTTTCAAAGCCTATTAATGTTTAATTTTTTATGTCTCTTTATTCCCGATCATTTATTTTTTTATCATCTAAAAAAAAAGGAAAAAAAAGCAAAGGGACAACCCAAAATTTCCCAAAATTTGTAGGGTAGGTAAGCAGCAATTTTGCTCACCTGAGTGGTTGACTTTTGGGGGTGGGAAAACTCAAATTTTAAAACCTTAAATTTTTGTAGGAAATTTTTTCAAATGTGTATCTTTTTTTCTAAACTTTTCCTTTTTTAAAATGTTTTTATATTTTTGATATTGTTTTTATGGGGTTTTTTGGGGGTTTTTTACAGGTTTAATAAAAAACTTTTAGCTTTTTAGTGTGAAAATCATTAAAAGGAAATTTTGACCCCCCTCTTAAAAACATGCATACGAGACTTTTTAATTTGCACCTTTATTATTTTAATTTTTTTTTTTTTGTCTTTTTTTATTGAAAAGGAATCAGATCTTTACTTGGGTTTTTCCAGAAAAACCCCTTAAATATTTAACATATGGGGCAATAATTTTCTGAAGGGCCAAAGCAAAGGGGCAATTTATTTTTTTTCAAAATCTTAAAATTTTTGTTTCAGTTTGAATTAGTTTGATAGGGTTTTTGGGAAAAATGAGGTTCAAGAAAGTCTTTCAAGCCCAAACTCTTTTTCATCTTGCCCCAACCTAGCCATAAAACCTACAATAATACAACCCCTTTTCCCAAAAAGGGGTTAGGTTTTTTTTTTCTTGGGGTTTATAAACTTAAAGTGGGTTCTACAAAACTGAAAATACCCGAGAAAAGGTTTCATGTCTCACAAAAGGGAAATACAACCCCCACATTTTTTTTAAATATTGTATTATAAATTTTTTTTGGGCCAAACTGAAGATATAACACTTTGGTACAAAGGGAAAATAGCATTTTCAGCCAAATTAAAATTACAATTTTTGTGCTTTTAAAAAAATCAAAAAAACCCCCACCATCATATAAAAACGGGCAAAAAAATTTAAGTTAAATCTTAGTAAAAAACAAATTTTACCAATTTTTTCCATTTACCCCCTAGGTCCCTGTGATTCGTTAATGTTACATAAATTCCGATGTAATGGGGGGGTGCGTTAAATTTTTTTGTTATCCTCTCCACAATCTTATGCGGTTCCCCGGAAGTTAAAATGGACCTCCTGGAAATAACTGCCCGAAAGGGTCTGAAAAAAAAAGGAAAATTATCTACCCTAACTTTTCTTAGGTATGAGAAATCTTTTCACCCCCGAAACCTGAGCGGAAAACAATTTCAATAAGGCCAACAGCAGTTTTTAAAAAACATTCCCTTTAAAAAACAGGCCATATACAAGATTGTCTTTTTAAAATCCTTTAAAAAAAAATGGGGAGCGATTGCTAAAAGGGGGAAAAAGGGCTGGGGAGCCCGTCATGTAGGGCCATAAGCCAAAGTGCATAAAATTGGTCGCATGGCCCTTTTTCCAAATTTAAAACCGTTTGAAAGCGATTCATTAAAAAAATGAGAAACATTTGTGGGGACAAACAACTAAGACTAAATTTGGGTTTAGAGGGGGTTTAAAAATTTGGGGAGCAAACCCAAAGAGGGGTACCCAAAAACAATTTTGTCTTCCCACAGTAAAAAACATTGTGGTGGGAAGGGGCATGGTTTGAGGGGCATGAGTGGTAGCTTTTAAAGGGTGTAAGTTATTAAAAAATCATGAATTCAACATTTTACTTACATAGGGAAACCCAAATGATCCCCCCCTTTAAAAATTTTCTGTATTTAAAAGGAAAGGACCCCCCAAAACCCTTCCGAAGACCACTGCAAACTAAAAAAAAAGGGAAAGGGGCGGGTTTACCCAAGAAGTTGCAACCAAAACCCCATTTAAGGCCCTCTGTGAGGCATCCTCAAAAGAAGGTTTAAAAAGGGGCAATTCTCAACACCAAACCCGGTAAAAGTCATTTTTGGGGTTTGGGAAAGGGTTCCCGTGGGTCAACCCTTAAACTCAGGGGCTTTCCCTGCGCAAGAGGTTAAAGGGAGTGCTGAAAAAAAATGGGGGCACGGGAAAATAATTTTTCACTTTGAGCCATTTTGGAGTGTAAATCACTTTTGTTGCGCTTTAGACATTTTTAAAGAGTGTTTGATTTTTTTTCAGGGACACCCAAATTTTAAATGTTTAAACAAGCTGGACACTAACTACTTTCCCTTGAATGAAAGGGGTATATTCCCCTGTTGTCCTAAAAAAATTTAATACTTTTTTTACTAATACAAACGGGGGGGCAGGGAAAAATTGTTTTTCCCCTTGGGAAAACCAAAAAAGGGGAAAAAGGTTAACTTTGGTCCAAAATAACCTTCGGCAAAGCTAAATTCAAGAGGAAAAATAATTTCCCTCCCCGACTCCCTTTTACATTTCCTCCCCCTGGGAACAAAAATGGGCATTTCTTGAACTTGCCCCCGAACCCCTTTTTGTCCCCGAATCGTTTTCCGACAGGGGGGACCCCCCGTATCTTTTAAAGTTTAAATAATTTCCAATTTAAAAGGGCCCCTTTTGCTATTTTTTCGGCCACTTTAAGGGTGGTTTTTTGCCAATATAGTTTTCTTTTTTGAATTTTTCAGTTTGATAATATCTCTTTTTTTCTTGAAAAATGGGAAAAATAAAAATGATTTCTTTTTTTTGCATCATTATTTATGAAAATTAAAACCCTTTTGGCAAATCGTTAAAAAATTTTTTTTTCCCCGTATCTGCCCCAATATTTAATGACTTAGATTAACCCCTGTCACAAATGCAATGTTATAAAAACTTAAAAAAAAAGAACTAAAAATTATTTTTTTATACTTCTTTTTGCAAAAAATTGTTTAAGTTTAAAGGAAAAAGAAAAAGTCCTCAAAACATTGTTTCCCTTTTGAAATTGGGGGTGATAGTCCCAAAAAAGGGTGATCTTCTTTTGATCACTATTAGAATACCTATATCAGGGACATCCAGGTGGTATGTTTGGAATTTTTGTCAAGGACTAACCTTTAGCTCTCTGATGCAAGGTTATTTTATGGATGGTTACTTAAAATTAATGGACCTTTACTGCATTCTGTTTTATTATTGAGTTCAATGTTAGAGCAGTGTACAGTAAGCTCCTAATCTCCCTCTAACAGGAAACACAAAATACTGAAGAATTTCAAGATGATAATTGTCCTTTTTTGAGGAATATTTTTTATTTATCCTCATCTCCAGATAGGCATACAGATTTTGAATAAATTAGAGATCTTATCCTCTTGACAGGACATCACTGAGTCTATGCTAGCACTAGTTTTAGTTTTTCATAGGCAAAACATTGATTGCTTATCTCTTGAAAATCTTGAAAATCCAAATCAATTGAGCATAAAAGTTAACAGAAAAAGTGCAGCTTATAGGAACAGGTGCTATTAAAATTTGCAAAAATATATTTATATACTGTATGTTTTTAGCGGTTGTAAGAACTTGTAAAATGTGACAGCTACAGTGGGGAAAATAAGTGTTTGATACACTGGCAATTTTGCAAGTTTCCCAACTGCAAAGAATGGAGAGGTCTGTAATTTTTAGCATAGGTAAACTTCAACTGTGAGAGACAGAATCTAAAAAAAAAAAAAACTGGAAAATCACTTTGTATGATTTTTAAATAATGAATTTGCATTTATTTGCATGAAATAAGTATTTAATACAATAGAAAAAAAGAAACTTTCTATTTGGTACAGAAACCTTTGTTTGCAATGACAAAGGTCAGACGTTTCCTACAGTTCTTGACCAAGTTTGCACACACTGCAGCAGGGATTTTGGACCACTCCTCCATACAGATGTTCTACAGATCTTTCAGGTTTTGGGGCTGTCACTGGGCTACATTGTGTTTCAGTTCTTTCCAAAGATTTTCGATTGGGTTCAGGTCTGGAGACTGGCTAGGCCATTCCAGGACATTGAACCTTGACTTCTTGGAGGCACTCCATAGTTGCCCTGGCTGTGTGTTTCGGGTCATTGTCATGCTGAAATACCTAGCCACAACCTATCTTCAATGCTCTTACTGAGGGAAGGAGGTTGTTGGCCAAAATGCAGTGCAGTCGTTCTGTCCCCTTTGCAGAAAAGCACCCCCAAGGTATGATGTTTCCACTCCCATGCTTCACGGTGGAGACGGTGTTCTTAGGGTTGTACTAATTCTTTTTCTTCCTCCAAACAAGGCAAGTGGAGTTGATACCAAAAAGTTCTATTTTGGTCTCATCTGACCACATGACCTTCTCCGAGGCCTCCACTGGATCATCCAGATCGTCATTGGTGAACTTCAAACATGCCTGGACAGGTGCTGCCATGAGCAGGGGGACTTGCCCTGCACTATTTCAATCCATGACAGCATACTGTGTTGCTAACAGTAATCTGTTGTCCCAGCTCTATTCAGGTCATTGAACTGGTCCTCCCGTTTAGTTCTGTTCTGATTTTCAGTGTATCAAATACTTTTTTTCTCCACTGTATTTCTGCATTCACATTTATACACAGTAGGCTGTGAGTCACGGAGTAGGACCATCCACTGGACCCGTTATACCCAAATAAGCGTAGATTTAAATAAATAAATAGATAACACAGATTACTGGAACTTTTCTAACAAAACTATGAGCCACATGAAAACTGTCTAGGTCTAAAATTCACTTTGTTGCCCATAGCAACCAATCAGAGCGCCTGTCTCATTGTTCCAGAGCGCTATATGAAATGAATGGGGTGCTCTGATTGGTTGCTATGGGCAACAATGTGAGTTTTACACCTAGACAGTTTTCATACATGTGGCCTTATATATCAATCTGCTCAGCTCCTCCTGCTTTATAATATGCGTCCTGATGATTAGACTGTCTTTTCCACATAACAGATTCCCTTCAAGTGACTGAAAAGGTTTAGAGTCTCAATAAAGTTGTTTGCATGGAACACTTTACTAAATCACCAACAAATTATTGGAAAACAACAAATCATAATAATAATTACCCCATTTAAACCAGCCTTACAATTTGTTCACATCTGCACTATGTCTTCCATCTATAACCTTTCCATTTATTAGTCACACGTAGATTGAATGCAAAATTAATATATAATCACGAGGAAACTGGTAATAAAATCTCCCACGTAAGCAAGGAAATGCGGGAATGCTGCATGCACGTGGGGCTTTATACAGTTACAGCAAAAAATCTGCAGCATTTCCCCAGGTAAATTTGTGGTGCCAAAGCTGCATTGAATCAGTGCAGATTTCTTGTGGTTTTGTGGGTGTTGAATTTTTATTTGAATTATGTTCAGAGACGGCAAAAAAATGATTACATCTCAAATCTGGACTTGTCGATTTTGTTTCAGATCTGCTGTGTTTACAAAGCAAAATCCACAACAACTGCATATTTATAGCGGATTTTGACTTCCCTATTGAAATCAGTGGTGAAGATCCACAATAAATTTGTAGCATATCCATAATATTGTTTGCTATGGTGCTGTATTAACCCCTTAAGGACCCAGCCTGTTTTGTCCTTCCTGACACAGCCATATTTTTGAAATCTGGCATGTGTCACTGTCACGGATGCCCCTGCGACCCTCGTCCCGGGTTGCAGGCGCATCCGTGCCCCGACTCCGAGCGGCGCCCCGTCCCGCACCTCGGGTCCGGGGTCCGCTCATCCCGCTGCCCGGGGCCCCATGACTTACCGCCTCGCTCCTGCCCCGTCCTCTCGGTCTCTCGGCGTGCGTGGCGCCGCCCCTTAGGGGGCGCGCCGCCCGGCAGTCTGAGATTTAAAGGGACATGCCCGTAAATTTTGGGGG
>JAODAL010067860.1:0-17091 GCA_025379985.1 Phyllomedusa bahiana
CGCCTAACCCCCCCCCTACACCTCCTCCCTCATCTCTGTCTACCCCCTCCCGGTCTTCCCCACAGCGCTGCCCCCCCCACTATATCTCCTCCCTCAGCTCTGACTACCACCCTACCCGGTCTCTCCACAGCGCTGCACCCTCTACATCTCCTCCCTCATCTCTGTCAACCATTCTACCCAGTCTCTCCACAGCGCTGCACCCCCCTACATCTCCTCCCTCATCTCTACCACCCTACCCGGTCTCTCCACAGCGCTGCACCTCCTACATCTCCTCCCTCATCTCTGTCTACCACCCTACCCGGTCTCTCCACAGTGCTGCACCCCCCTACATCTCCTCCCTCATCTCTACCACCCTGCCCGGTCTCTCCACAGTGCTGCACCCCTACATCTCCTCCCTCATCTCTACCACCCTATCCGCTCTTCCCACAGTGCTGCACCCCCTACATCTCCTCCCTCATCTCTACCACCCTAACTGCTCTCTCCACAGCGCTGCACCCCCTACATCTCCTCCCTCGTCTCTGTCTACCACCCTATCTGGTCTACCCACAGTGCTGCACCCCCTACATCTCCTCCCTCATCTCTACCACCCTAACTGCTCTCTCCACAGCGCTGCACCCCCTACATCTCCTCCCTCATCACTGTCTACCACCCTACCCAGTATCTTCACAGTGCTGTACCCCTCTACATCTCCCTCATCTCTGTCTACCACCCTACCCGATCTCTCCACAGTGCTGCACCCCCTACATATCCTCCCTCATCTCTGTCTACCTTAGATTATATACCTCAATTATCTGAACCTCCCATGCTTGCCCCCCAAGACTTCACACGTGCTGCACCAGATCTCTAGAACATGCTATTCCGTACGATCAGGCACATTCATAACCCTCATAGTTTTAAGCTTGTCCTGAGAAAACCTCTTAGGCAGAAACACCAAGATCCCTAATTGCTAACCCCCCACTTTCAGTCACACACACTTCTGTCACTCCCTGCACCTGGGCACTCACAGGCACTTATCTGTATATAGATGAATGGTCTGGGTGACAGGTTCATCCAGTTTTTGTGTAAACCACCCCATATTTATGTAACATGGCTGGACCATTGTAAACCAAGCCCTTCTGACCCTTTGTCTCACCCATACACCCTAATACACTGTAAGCTCTTGGGAGCAGGGCCCTCACACCTTGTGTATCATCTGTAAGTAGATTTTTACTGTGTCATGTTTGGTTTTGTCTGTACTTATACCTCGAATGTAAAGCGTCATGGAATCAATGGCGCCTTAAAATAAATAATAATAATAAATTATAAAGTGCTGCGGAATATGTTGGCGCTATATAACGAGTATTATTACCTGCCTAGGTCTTATCATGTATTATCTGTCATCACATCTATCGTATCTAATATATACAAGCAGTCCCTGACTTACACTATTCCGACTTACATCTGTCCCCTAGTTACAAATGGAGACTTATGTGGCATGCTGGCACTTGTGGTTCCATGTCACACAGCAGATAGTAGCTGTGGAACGACAAGTTCCAGCATGCCACAGCAGCACGTGAGGTGAGAATGAGGTGAAATCTTCTTAACAGGGGCACAGACAGCAAAACAAATGTAAAAGCCCTTCCCTGCACTATCCACAACTAAAAGGAGCCTTTTGCTCCTGAAAGGGCTTTTTGCTCCTGAAAGAGAGGGAGCCTGCAACAGCCAACAACGCAGTGTGGGAAAGGTTTTAAACTGAGAATTTGAGCGTAGTGAACGGGTCTGCGAGTGGTGTTGTCCTTATTAAGTGGTGTTTCTTTTTATTTTTTTGTATTTTTATAACTTGTTTTATTGATCAATATCCTTTGAACATCAGCATAACAAACAAATAGCAGTATGCATTAAAGGATTCTACACAGAAGCAGATCTGGTTGAAATGTTCAAAACATACTGAAAAGAAAGGGTTGTTTACATCAAGGGACAGTTACATTTTTTCTTTTTAACAACAACATCAACAGTCTTTTGCCGATATTTGAATCGACTTAAATTTCAAGTATTAACTGTGGCATAAACTGTTATAATTTATCTTTAATACTTTGTAATGCACGTGCGTCTCAGATCCCTTTCCACAGTGCAGCATCGAGTCGTGCGACTCCTCATCCACCGCCAGAACATCCTAGCGGGCACGTTTAGGCCCCACGTGGCCACGGCTACATTGTCAGTGTCTCCTGGGTTAATATCCATACCCGTCGGTTGTTTCATGCTAAGCCTTTGTACCTCATTTTGGGATCGGGGCTTCCATACGTGATTCGGAATCGGTACCTGCCAACTGTACTGGCCCTCCTCGGTACAAGAAGTTGTCGCAAAGCATCGTTTTTATGCAAGCCCTTAATACTGTTGAAAGTGTATCTAGGTATTTCTCCCATAGCTCAAAAAAACTTTTTTTTACTCTTGCTTCCTTTTTGCAAAGTGGCCTCGACCCAGTCCTCATGGCGATTAAAAAGTTATGTTTTACTCTGAAATAGACTTAAAGGTTAGGCCCTACCGGAGATAGCCTGACCTGAAAATAGCTTTGCGAGCCGCCGCCGCGCCACAACAAGCGCTCTCATTCTTTTTAACACGTTTGGGATAGTTTCCTGATCCTCAAGGCCCCACTAACACCAAAACAATGCCCAAGAAGAGTTGGCAACACACTTCAGATTCAATGACTGAGTCCATTGAAATTCCGTACGTGGCCCCTGAATTTCTGTATTAAATGGGCAATCACGCAACAGACAGTCGTGAGGTCCGCCGCTGGGGACCCACATTAAACAACAGTCGTTTGGGAAACCGTCCCATACGTATTTGTCCCCTGACAGGTGTAAGATAGGCGTTATGTGACTACCTTCATGCACTTATCAGCCATATCTAGCATTGGTAGAAATTTATGGCGTCGAGCAAAATGCCTACAGTATCAATTGATGTGGAGATATAGCATCCCGATCTTCTCACTTAGCTTAGACCGAAGCTTGTTGTGTCTTACTCAAGATCCGAAGGAGGTATTTGTAAATAGTAGACAACTGCGCTCTCCTTGTGGAAGGGTGTTAAGAATTTATACGATTCAATGCCAACATCCAATCTTCAGGTTGCAGGTGTGCTTCACCTCCGATACATAGGTAAACTTGCTTGTAAATAGTTTAATTTTAAAAAACGGAAAGGGAGCGTGGCATAAAGGCACTCAATCTCAAGGAATAGAAATACAGTTGTTTTAGTGTCATGGTGCAGACATTGTTTTATTTGATGCAAGCCCAAGCTTGCGCCACAAATTTTTTGAAGGTGTGCTATTGTTTACCCCCGGGAAGTTTGGGGGTTACATTAGTCAAAGATTAGAACTGGAATAGTCCGCGGTTCAGTTTTTTAAGTTGCCTAATATCTTTCGCCCACGCCCTCCACACAGGCATGAGCAGACTGGTCATCTTTTTCCCAAGGGGAAGTTTGACGTACGGTAAAATGAACAAAATTTAATAAGTGTAAATATTCAGAAGCCCTGCCTGATCCATGGAGCTATCTGTAAAAAATCCGCTGTATGACCATGCCGTCCGAAAGGAAACTGGCCCAGGCGGCTAAATTATAAAGACGGATGTTAGTGATCCCAGAACACCGTGTAACCTTCGTGTTGAAGTTTGAGCAACGGTAATACACGCCCTTTTGTTGTCCCAAATAAATTTCCTATATTGTGCATTTATTAGTTTCTCATCCCTTGGTCGCGCAGATAAACAGGCAGCATGTGGAAAATAATATATGGAAGTCGTGGAATTCCACCATTTAAATTAAATTACACCTCCCAGAGAAGGAGAGCGGAGATCAGCCCATCCCTTCACAGTTTGTACAAGTTGTAGCATATATTTTGATCATATTGACAAGAGGTACAAGATTGCTGGGAAGTTATGTGTCAACCTGATCCCTAATTTTTCAAGGCGACGAGTTACACCAATCGGATCGGGGTGTGTCCTTGGACCAAATGGGTCTCAGCGGTCCCCTTTAAGAGCATCCTTCCCTCACTTTTTATCTACATTAATCATGTGCCCATGATAGATATCCCACTGCCTTCTTATCCTCAAGAATGGGTGATAAGGTTCTGTCTGGGGTTTCTGATCTATCAGCAACAAGTCGTCAGCTATGCTGTGTCCCTGAGTTCCCTAGTGGGGGACCCACGGACAGGATACCTGCGTAAGCGGTGGGGACGTGTTATATGATAGAGGAAGTGGCTATCAATAGATCAGGTTAAATAGTAGGGTGAGAGGGGGACCACCCTGCTTGGCAGCCCTCCCTAAAAAGGTCAATTAACTGGTGATGTGTGTTGTTGATGAGAGGGTCGTTTGTAGAGTTGGAGTGCAATGTGGGTAATGAAGCTGGCGAAAGAGGTCACCAAACTCCGCGGGCGCAAAAAGGGTGGCATCCAGGACATGGCAAAAGAGAACCTATCAAAAGCATTCTCGGCATCAGACTAAGATGCTTGCGACAAACGGTGTGCTCCTACCGCCCTGCCTGCGCATAAATTGGCTGCTATAGTCCGCCTACGAACATTTTTTTCGTATTCGATGGGTCTGTTTGCTATGAAAAACCATTCTGGCTGAGGGGTAGAATTTAGGTGCTCCGGCAGAAAAGTTTGAATCATCGGTGCCACGATCTTTGCTAAAATATTATAATTCCTGTTTATAACACGGAGATCGGTTATTAAAGAAGTCAGCAAAGTAGGGTCCTTTTTGGGTTTTAATTAGCAGTTATTAGTGTGTGAATCATGAAAGCATTCTAATTCAGTAGATTGGGTATAGATACCAGTATAAAGATATTGCTAAGAGGGGGGATAGTTCCGTCTGCATATTTTTATAGATTCTGTCCGAAAAACGTCCGGTCCAGGAGTCTTCGTTCGCCAGACCACTTCACTCACATCTTGAACCTCCCTCCTCTTGTGATCTCTGCCTCTAAGGTGAGTCGCGTTCGTCAGTAACTTTGGCATTGACAATGAATCTAAAAAAGGAGGTAAACCTTTCTGGGAGGATCGCATGGGTCGGCTCCATATAGTGTCTCTTAAAAACTCTATGAACTCCATTTCTATGTACCTATGATCTCCTTTCATGACTACGCCCCTGAGGAGGCGGACTTTTATTGCCGCTATCGGCGGCCTGCACGCCATGGCTTTTGCTGTTTTTACTCTGTGTTTCGCTAAGAGTTTGCCCATCCTGTTACCCATCTATAGTCTGGTTTCGCTGCATGTGTATGTTGGTCTTAGCTTCCACCCTGGAGGAATGGCATTCAATAAGGTGTGCTGTCACACAAAAGTGCTGTGATTTTGCATCCGTAGGGTTAAGAAAAACGTTCTTGGGATTTGGCGCAAGGTAGGAGGTGCAGTTCCACGAACACTTCTGCTGCTGCGACCTTACGTTCTGCTGACATAACTAATTATCATGTTCCCGCGCATGAGACTGCTGTCTTGATCGTGGTGGGGCCCACACAAAAGCGGGGTATTTGTGCCTTGACTATGAGGAGCAACTGTTGGATCGCATTATCTTTCAGGAACTGCACCCTAGTGAATCTCTTGAGAAAGTCCTATATTCGTCATCAGACTGAGGAGGGATACGATGGGAATTCTCCTGGTCTTTTCCCTACGAACTGAGGAAGCGGGCCATAGAGATATTGTGAGGCAGCATGGTTGAGTCCACATCGGCGTATATGTCAGCTGTAACCACACTGTGAGAAAACGTGAAACTAGAGGACCTAGGGCCCATGTCTGATGCGAGGAAAACGGATCGCATGGAAAGGGGAGAGTAGAAAAGTGTTTAACTAGGTGCGTGAGGTCGGCGTTCACCGCTTCTCCCAGTAGTCAAATACTTCAGGGCCTACCGACCCCAGGTCTCTAAGTGGGAACCCCTATGAGTGTCCTCCCGGCGGGTTGTTGGGATCTATTCCATATCTAGGGTCAAGGACTGTGTTAAAAATCCCCCATCAGTATGAGGTTGGAGTGCGGTTTTTGCGATAATAAAATCTCGCTCAAGGTTAAGGTTATTTGAAAATACTCAACCGGACTGCCCCCACATTGGGCTTCTATGACATTGCATTAGTGTGTATTATATGACAGTTCATACGGGACTCTCATGTATAGAAATCTACCATCTGGGAACAGCATTATTGGTCTTCTATAAGACTGAGTGTTCCCTTCCTAAAGTATATTGCCACCACCTAGATTTGAGTGATAGGTTAGCCACTATTCGGTGGATCCAGCAGGCTTCCTCTTATCGGGGATGAACTATCCCTCTGCCAGTGTGTTTCTTGTAGGAAGAAACGTCGATGCCTCTTTGTCGTTTCATAGTATAAAGACGCATGCTTACGCTTTTTGGGATGTTTAGGCCTGCCACATTCCAGGACAACAAGCTTAAGTGTTACTAACAGGAGCCCCGTCCCTCGTCCGCCTCAGGGTACTCACCCGTGTCCCACTGTGGGAGCTGAAGAGCCGGGCATCTGCAAATTGGCAGAACACAGGAGGGCAGTCCCTGCGAGCGTCCCCTATGCTCACCACGTTCTAGCGGGAGGGGGAACGCCACAACTTTTTAAGGAGCCGCACCTCTTACCCCACCACCAACTATCTGCACTGAGTTTGAGAGACGGAGAGCGCACTCACACACAAAAAAGAACAAATACATTATAGCTGTACCTAACCAACTTTAAAAACTTTGGCCTTGTGTTGGGGGCCCAAGTTGAAAACTAACAACGTTTAACAAGTTGAAAGCAAAGGTTTATCTAACAACCTTTTGTGAGAGCCAAATGCTCTAAATACAAGGGGTGGGGGGCGTCCCCCTTACGATTAATCTTAAGTTTACATGAGCTTAGACAAGTAATACTCGGATAAACAATACAGTTTCCTGTCTTTCTCTGTCTTTGCGCGTGAAAGGCAAGGACTTTGCCAGAAAAAAGGATGGGCGGAGGCAAAAGGGTGAGAACGAGGGGGACAAAGAAAGAAAGGAAGGGAGGAGGAGGAGAGAGAGGACAAGTAAATACCGTCTTTCTTTCTGACACCTAACATTGTTATAGAAACTAAGATACAGCAGAATAATATTATCATAATACCGCTCAGACGCCGCAGCCTCAGCGCCAGGTGCATTAGAGAGAAAGCGTCGCATTGGCATCTACCGGCGGTCGGTTTATGACCGCTGCTCATTCTCCACCACACTCTCAATCGCTGGTTAGTGCAGTTGGAATCTGATTCCGACTCATGCAGGTGCTCGGCAACCGGGTTGTGGGCATGAAAACGCTTTTCGTTCTGCGAGATTGTAGTGGAAGTCTGGAGAAAATTAGTATACGCTTCGTTCTCCACTCTCCAGCTCGCGCATTGGCGATCCGCCTCTAAGGAATTGTCTCTCTGATTGTCCAATTTTGAAATTTGGCCAATAACCGGTAGGTGGTCTGTTTCTATCGGTCCCCATTGCTGCCCATTTGCGTCGTGGACCCTTTCGTAAAGAAGGGGGTCTTTTGGGGTGTCCAGGAGAACAGTGCAGTATGACTGGTTCGTGGTCAGTTATGAGGCGAGTGCCTTGCCCGCGGGACCGTTCCGGGATGCCAATAAATCGAAGGTTATTTGCGGCGTGCACGATTTTCCAGTCGGTGATTTTTGCTATTGCAGGCTATCTCAATCCACCGCTTGTTGGTAGAAGAGTTCTCGTCGATCCTGGTGAATGTTTTCTTCTTCGGCTCGGTGCGGGGTCTCCGCTCGCCAGCTTTTTGCGAGTTGTTGGTGATCTTGGTCCAACGCCGAGTTGACCGTAGGCCAGGATGCGATCTAATCTTTTATCCAGGTCAGGGAGTATGAGTCTGGACACTCTTGTGCCATCACCTAAAGCGCTGGAGCTGCGAATCTTTGGGGGGAGGCAGGGTTGGCACCGGTGATGTTGCAATTGTAATAATGATCTTTCTGCTCGTGTGTTGGGGGGTGATTGTGCCATGGCAGTATTGGTTTTCGGCTGTGTTTGTTTGGATTTGATTTATGATGAGGCTGAATTTGTAGTTGAAGTGGGCAGGTACATTGTCCAGTAAGCCGACGTTTGAGAAGTTAGCGTACGTTTAGGGGTGGAGATAGAACCTCGAACAAATTTGTCAATAATCTTAGATTGCCTCTTGTGAAGCGGTTAAGCAGGAGTTATGGTTACTTAAGTTGAAGTCTCTCCACATGAGTTTTCAGAGCTGATGTTTTCTTAGCTGAGAGTAGGAGCTAGTCGCTATATGCATTGTTATGGCAGGTACATAAGGGAGGAAGCCCCCACGGGGACTCCCGACCCTCAATAGGCGGAGGCTAGCACTTTTCAATCAAGGAGCTGAGAGATGGAAGTTGTTGTATCATTTTCTACTCGGGGCAGTAGATGGCTCAGGTAGCATTTAAGCAAGGACCTTCACTGTGGGAGGTTGTGCAAGTGTTAACTTTGGCTAGCAGGGCAGCAGAGTTTTTGTTGTTTTTAGCTGACACGGCTGTTGATAGCAATTAGAAGAGACTGTGGCTGGTGTGGAAACGGCCGAGGGAGGTGATGTGGGGGGAGCAACACATCAGCCAGATCTCTGTTCGCTTCAACTGTGGGTATGCGGTTATGGTCAGAAAAAATAGCGTTGTTTATGGCAGCATCACTCTGCTGCCTCGTGTGTAATAACAGGTGGTGACTGAGAGCAGGTCTCTCCCTCTAAGCAGTGCTGTGGTGAGACGCTTAGCGTCCCATAGGACCGTCAATGGTGTGAATAAAAAGTGTCTAGCATCGCAAGCACCCAAGTAGAGCCAGAGTCTCCTTCGCCTCACCCTTCTATTAGGCCATAACGAGTTTTGTGGACCTGTGGTACAGAATCAAGCAGAGGGGCTTATTATTATACTGAGCAGGTCAGGCTCTGCTGTGCAGTTTGGGAAGCGATGCTGCCACCTGGGCACCCGCAGGGATCTCGCCTCCACGGCTGCTTGTCTCGGCGCTCCGCACCTCCGATCACTCCTGGCTTACACGCTGTGACCCGAGCGCACTCCGGGGGTCCCGCGCGAGTCCTCCAGCTGTGTAGGACCGACTCCGTTCTTGTCGTCGGACTACCACATCCTCAGTGCGCACCGTCACGGCGGAGTGAGTGATGCGTTAGGGGTCGCAGTGCAGTCTTCAGGCCGCTGTTGGTCCGCACCTAAACCCCCCGGTTCCTCTACAGTCCCCTAGCTCTACCTCGCCTCCCAGGGCAGAGTCGTTTGCACTTCGGGGTCATGCAGGGACCAGGGCACGGCGCTGTCTGTCAGTGTAGCTGTGGGACCAGGCCAAGATGGCGGCCAGGGCCATTGTTGTTGCAGACCTCTCGCGGTATTCTTTACAGACAAGGGCTCACGGGGATTCAAACAATGGCTCACCAATTCACATGCCCCAACATCCTCCTCGCGTGTTACACTCGTGGTTGCCGCTTCCTTGGGGAGCTGGGAGGCTCAGATATTAGGTAAATTCCGTCGATTGGCTTCTAGGTGTGCAGGTGTAAAAGGCGGGCCATGGAGGATGCCCACGCCCGGAAGTTCATAGAGTGTTTCTTTTAGTGTTGGAGAACTTGAGATGAGAGACTTTAGATTTTGGAGAGTAAGAGGTTTTGACGGGACAGTATGTATTATTATTTATTAATTTAGTCATATATCTTTTTGGTAACATCCCATGAGTTCCATGTTTGTCGATGCATGTCCCTAGTGCTCATCAACTCTGTGCATTATGCCATCCTTGAGCAACAGTTCGAGGGGGCCATACTGCTGTGCAATATGTGTGCACACTGCAACATTTAGAAGCTGGATCTGGATTCTAATGAGCATAGTGGTCGACACTGGGATCCATTGCCAACTTGGAAGCGAGCGGGCTGCCCATGAGCACATCACTCGAAGGTGTAGTACGGGGGAGGGTGGTAGCACTGGAGGGCAAAGGAACATGAGGCAGCTAGTGTGGGTAACGTAAGAAAGAAGGGCTAGAGGGAAGAGTGGTCAGGGGGCTAGTCCTTAAAATGGTACACCCAACAAATTTTGGCAAGATTGGCAGATGAGGGGGATGTCGGTTAGAAAATATAGCATTCGCTGCCAGCAAGATGACACTCCACTGTATGCTCCAGTAAGATGGGGTAATAGGAGTGCAGGGCAGGCCTCTAGGACAGGTGCTAGTAGTTGGGGACTCCATTATTAGGGGCACTGACAGGGCCAATCTGCCACAAAAGACCGGGATCGGTCGACAGTGTGTTGTTTACCTGGGCCCCGGGTTCGGACATATCGCGGATCGGGCTGACAGATTGCTGGGTGGGGCTGGTGAGAATCCAGTGTCTTGGTCCAGCTATTGGACATTGACAATGTTTGAGGTAGGTGGAGCGGTCTTAAAAATCAATTTCAGGGATTAGGCCAAAAAGCTAGGGCAAGGACCTCTCCAAGGGCTAATATTTTTCAGTAAAAAATATTACCTGTTCCACGCGGCACACTCTCCAGAGAGGCAGAGGGAGATTAGAGAAGTGAGTAAGTGGAGACTCAAAAATGTTGTAGGAAAAGAGGGATTTGGGTTTTTGGAGGAACTGGGCTGACTTCTGTATTGGCTAAGACTCTTGTAGGGACGGGCTGCATCGCTAAATTGGGGTCGGGCGCTAAGCTGTATTGGAGGACAAAATGGCCAGGAAGTTGGAGGACATATTTAAAACTAGGGATGGGGGAGAGGTAACTAAACTTTATAGCATGCAGAAGATAGTGAAGTTAGAGAGCTGGGAATTAGGATGAAAAAAGGGGTGGTGTGGAGGGAGGGGGGTGTAGAATAGATAAAAGATCAGGGAAAGGAATAAAACTGAAAATCTCTAAATTGCAGCTGACCAATGGCCAGGAGTCCGACCAAACAAAATAAATGAACTAGAAAGTATTAATACGCTGAATGAAAAATATGACATTAGTGGGAATAAACCTGAGACCATGGCTGGACGAGAGCCACGACCTGGGCGGGGTTAACTTGCATGGTTACAGTCTATTTAGAAAGGACTCGTGTAAAGACAGAAAGGGGGATGGTGTCTGTCTCTATGTAAAATCCTGCCTGAAGCCAACACTGGGGAAGATATAGGTACAAGGTAATGAACATGTGGAATCATTATTGGGTAAATATACATGGGGCGGTAACAATAACAAATATAATACTATAATAGGGCTCTGCTATAGGCCCCCAAAATATAACAGAACCCCATGGGAAGATGTACTCCTCAGGCAAATAGATGAGCGCTGGTAATGAGGAGAATGAGGTTATTATTGATGGGCGACCTTTAATAATATCTGACATCAATTGGAATCTGAACCTGTAGCTCTATAAAGGAAAACAGGTTTTTGTTTTTAACTAATGACTAATGTACCTTTGCCAAATGGTGCAAGAACCACCCGACTAGAGGAAAGGACTTCTAGACTTTTTTTTTTTTTTTAAAACAAATTTTTTTTTTGTATTTTCAAACCATTTGAAAAGTGAACACATATCTCTGACATGTAATTAGTGGTCATACCAACGTATTTGAGTAATCTACGGGCCTGTTGCCTGGTAATATGATAGATAATACAATACAGAGACAAATCATTAAATTCAAGGGTATAAAAAGAAATTAAATTAAACAAAATATCAACACTACTAAAGTGCAACTGCGTCTAATCTTGTTCATGCGCACCGTATGGTCTTAAGGTACCTCATACTCAAGGCCAAGTTAATCAGACCTGAAGTCTCCCAGCGTGCCCAAATTCCCTTCCCTACAGTTACCAACCGGTCGTATTTGTACCTCTGCATAAGGGCTTCTATCTGCCCTTATCGGAATAATGCGATCTAATGGAATGGTTCTCCAAACGTCCCCCTCGCAAGAATCCCCTGGGGCTGTCTCTCGCGCACTCTCACCACCTATACGACTTGTCATCTGTCTCCTGTCTGTCCGCTATGAAGATATCCTCAGCTGCTTTATGACCCCG
Source organism: Phyllomedusa bahiana (assembly GCA_025379985.1). Lineage (NCBI taxonomy): Eukaryota > Metazoa > Chordata > Amphibia > Anura > Hylidae > Phyllomedusa > Phyllomedusa bahiana. The sequence goes on from JAODAL010067860.1 coordinate 11,957, forward strand.
GAGGTTGACGGGAGAGTGGGCTTCAGCCATAACTGCGAGAGGCTTAGGGTTGCTGCCAGAAGGGCAATGTTGAACTATTCCCGGGAAAATACCAACGGTGGGAGTGAGCTGACTCTCCAAACCGTATTCCCCATACGCTGTCGGAGGGGCCTGGGGTCAATGGGAAGATCAGGAGATTCATAGTGTTTCTCTAGGGTGGACCCCGATACGTGGAAGCTGAATCTCTGAGAAGGACAGTGTCCAGTAGGTATGTGTCTATAAGGCTGCATTCCACAAGACCGTGCCATCTAGACTTAATATTGATCTAATAGACCTGACAGAGTAACAAAGGTTCAGGTTGAGGGGCACTCTAGGGAATGTGTGACCATAATATAATAAAGTTCTCCATTTATCTTCAATTAGTGTTTTTGTCAAGGAGCACAAAAAACACTGAAATTTAGGAAGGCTAATTTTATTTCTGCTGTAGGGAGGCCCCCCTAAACGTATTGACTGGGACAATTGTGTTTAAATATGGCAGAACTAATAATAAATGGGATTATTTTTAAAAAACATCCTAGGCTACCACTGATGAGATCTGGTACATACTTATGGTAATTAAAATAATTAGAAACAGGAAAAACCCAATGTGGATCAACAGGGATGTAAAGTGGCAATAAAAAAACAAAAGAAAGCGTTTTCACCTACTAAAACAGCGAGGGCAGTGAAGAGGCACGCTAAAGAAGCTATAGGAAAAAACTAAATTGAAGTGTGTAAATAATAGATAAAGGAAGCAAAGCTGAGACGGAAATGACATATCGTCCATAGAATGTAAAAACTAACCCCAAAATATTTTTTAACGGATATTAATTAGTCAAAAAAGATTAAATCAGAAAATTGTTGGCCCTTTGCAAAAATAATGTGGGGAGACAGCTAGAGGGCGGATGAGAAAAAAGCTAACGTATTAAACAGACTTTTTTCTCCTCTTGTATTTTACCGAGGTGAGATGATGCGCTTCCTGTTGAACGAGAGAGTGTGGTAAACTCAACTTAAAAGTTTCTTGTCTAACCCAGGAGAAGTGCAGCTCCGTCTTAAGAAGATTAAATAGAAAAAATCACCAGGGTTCCATGGGGCTCATCACACCCACGTGTCCTAAGGCACTATAACTTGTTATATTATTACGCTCCTCCCAGTAAAATGCATCCATAACCTTTTTGAACTCTGTTACGTGAATTTCAACTATGACTATTTCTCTGGCAGAGAATTCACTGTTCACTGCTCTTACAGTAAGAATCCCTTTCTATGTTGATGTAGAAAACTTTCGTTCTCAAGACGTTAGAGGACGCACCCTTGTTTAGATACAGCCCTGGGTTATAAATAAAACCTTTGGGGAGAAATTTACATATTGACCTTTGATGTATTTTAAACATATTTTATTATGTCCCCCGAAGCTCCTTCTTTTCTCATATCTACAATAACCCTAATCTTGCAATCTTTCTGTGTACTGTAGTCCACCCAGTTTTTATTTTTTTCTGTTGCCAGCCTTTGTACACTGTTCAAGCTTACATTGTCTTTCTGTGCACTGGTGCCCAAACTGTCCACCAATATTCATGTGTGGTCTTAACCAGTGGAGGAATAATGTTTCCCCACATCATAGTGATCTATGCCCCTTTGAATTACACCCATGATCCTATTTCGCCTTGGCCAGCTGCTGTTCTGAAACCTGGCTGCGACAATTAAGTTTACATATACAATAAAACATAATGATAGATTGTCAAGGATCCTCAACCCTTGTTGTGGTTCCATAAATAGAGCAAAACAGGACCAATGAGATAATAATTATTTTCAACAAGAAAAAAGCAATTCTTATTTAAGAACTACAATATCGCGTGCTCGTGTCCTTCCCCCTTCTGCCGGAGCAACAAACTATGCAGGACCCTGCCACTTGTTATGCTTCGTCCTTCACTGCGCTAAAAGTCCAGTCCTGCCGCTAATTCAGTTTTCAGTCTGCCCAAGAAACACCAATCTCCTACCTGGCACAGTACAATCCCGATGTTCTGAACGTCTGCATCAGGATCTCACAACACATTGTCATGACTTAGTGAGATTCGTTTGACACGAGCGCCAGCGTTTAAGAAACCTGCTGTTTGAAACTTCACTTACAATCTTTCTGTTTCTAGTTTATTCATCGTTTAAGTAAAGTTTCATTTGAGCCGAAATATTGAATTTGGGCGGTAAGGACGGTTTGATCCAGAAAGTAAGCAGACATCGTTTAGCAACCAAAAATCGCTATGTGGAGTACTGCAGGGAATGGATTTTCCTGGGCCTCCCTAGCCGTTACCAATCCCCCTCACCTTCCGGAGGTTCTAGGACAGTGGACATTTTTTCCAGAAGTATCGTTAAAGTCGCACCATGACATATATGTAAACGAAGCTGTCCCCAGAAACCCTGTATATGAGTGCATTCCCAAAGGCACATGCCACAGATCGGTCCTATGCTGTCCACACTTTGGGCAATTTGCAAACATATCTGGGCAAATTTTAGGGTAGCGGGCAAGTGTTGAAGCCATAAATAGCCATTATTACACAAATTTTAAAATATGATTCCCTCAATTTGCCACCAAATAATGTGCTTGTCACTGCCACCGACTTTTTTTATAATCTTATCGGGAGCTGCTCATTCCTTCAAAGGGTGCTGGGCGGTGGAGCCAGAATTGGAAGACCTGTGACTCTGTGCGCCGTCTCGAGAAATCCAATGTCTCTCTCCATAACCATAGAGTCCAGTGAGAGCAATTTTCTCTAAGTTGGAGGCTATAAAAGTCGTCATAGGTGTTTTGGGGACATTTCTATTTGAAACATCTTTGAATTGGAGGACAAAAAGCAATACAATTGATAAGTGGCCAATCTCTGCGACCTAGGAACGAGAAAATTTAGCTACCATTACGGGGAAGGCGGTAAGCCACCTTTCGCTATCCCATCTGTCATGCAGAAGTTGTCCCGCTTCTCTTAACCCCTCTGAGCCCACCAATTTTTGTAAACATTGGGTTTAGAATTTTCCCAAGGGGGGAAAAACAGGATAATCCAACGAGAGGCATACCCTTGGACGATCGACAGGAAGGGATAAGTCCAGTCGCTTCGGATCTCCTTCCAGACCACCAATCGTGTCCAGGAGGCTAGTGGAGGACTTAACCAAGGGGTGGAAGGTTTGTGTACTTGGGTATGAAGGAGAGCAGGGGGTTCCTTCGGACGCATAACTCTCTCTCCTCCTCCCAGTTAAGAGTAACGACTTAGGCCTTCTGTCCAATCCAAAACCTGCGGGCGTGAAGGAAATGCCAAGTTGTATCCCTAATGTCTGGTAAATCGACTACCTTGAGGTCGGAAGCATAAGTTTTGTGAGGGCTATACGGGGGATTTATCTGGGCCATTACGAATTTCGTAAATAATGAGTTGATCCTGTTATGTCGGAGTGTCTAAGAAGAAATTGGGAGGGTCTGATAAAGGGTACAAGGAGTTTGGAAGCTAAATATTTTTAAGGCAATGTCATTTCCAGTCATAGATAGGGGGCAAAGAATTCCAACGTAGAAGTTCCTGGAAATCCTGTTGATATTTGGCGCGATAAATTTAACTTAAATAGTATCCGGGGGGGGTCCTCCTTATGTTTATTCCCAGATATATAATATGGCTTGTGGCGATGGTCAGGTCCATCCCCAGGTTCTGCCAATCTGTTCTCGGAGAGTTCAGTCCTAGGCTTAATGATTCAGTCTTAGAATCAATTGGAATCAATGGCGCTTTAAAATAAATAATAATAATAATTAGAGTGTATCCCTTTATAACAAGAATAGATCGCCAGAAAAGACCTGAGGGCTTCAAACACTGTGTTAGGTGGATTAGTGGATTTGACATGAACATGTTACAAAGTCATCGCAAAAAGGGCGGTCTGGATCTCTTGTGAACCTATGATTAGTTCCCGAGAGAAAAAGTCTGAGTCCACCAGCATATCTCGCCAAAGGTTCGAGGGCCAACCCGTCCACAAAAAGATGGGGCAACTATGGGCCAGGCACTGCCTGGTCCCATTTTGAAGGTGGTCATGGGCGAGGTTATGAAAGCGGTGGCTTGTACCGTTGCTTTGGGTTGGTGGTCTAAAATGCCTTAAGAAAGATCAAAAAAAAGCGCGACCACGGAAATCACAATTTGCGTCTAGAACACTCAACTCAAAGCCACTCCATCGGAACATTGTCAAAGGCCTTTTTTCAGCATCTGTTTCGGCACAGACCTAAGACTGGGCGTTCTCCTATGCCTTTGATTTTATTTTATTTCCCCTACTTCCTTGACTGCCTGAGCTCCTTTCTGATATTTCCCTACGCTGCGCTCCTATATTGATCCTTTTTTTTTTTTTTAAACAACATTTACTGACACTCAATCATATCCATACGATGTAATGTTAGTAGTGGACATGTTAACAGCAGTCATTAATTTTTCTACATTTACAATGTTCTTAATAGCCAATCTTGCATAAAACTTATATCTCTAATATCAACAAAAAAATGAACCCCCCCCTCGCCTAGCCTAAAACTTAATGCCAAAAATCTATACAATGAACTTGTGCTATGTGCCTTTGTCTCTTCTCTAGCAATAATGGAATACTTTTTTGTGAGGACCAATAAAGTAAGCATGAGTTCGCAAGAACGGTTGGCCTTATTTCGATAACAGTTTCTGGTCCACATACTATAAGCGAGATAGGACTATAGGAAGCCGGGAGAGAGTGGGTCTTTCCCCTTTTTTCATGACCAGATGCCACTTGACCTTTATATAAAGCTGTATTACGATTCCTGGGACTGGGAACATACCCTCCTGCCAGAAGCCAACATTGAAGTACTGCGTAAGACGTCGGGGTGACCTGATTCTACAAGGATTTTGTAACATCTACCGAAAACCCTCCATGTGCCAGGTTTCAGGTGTCGCACTTAGTACTTCCTTTTCTGATGATCTCACATGTTTAGTAGTTCTTTTTGCGCATCTGAGAGTCGATGATAGTTTTCAGATTGAAAGAAAAACCGTTGGCCCTTCTCTACCCCTCATAAGAGAATGGCAAGGTAAAGAGAATATAACTTTTATAAGTCTATATTTAAAATATTAATACTCTAAAACCCCTTTTTATTA
>JAODAL010067861.1:0-17090 GCA_025379985.1 Phyllomedusa bahiana
GTTTTTTTCTCTGCGTCTCTCCCCGCGGGTTTTCTCTCTCTTCCAGCTTCTGTCTCTTCTCTCTTGGGTTTTCCAGCTGTCCTGTCTCTCTCCTTTTGCGTCTCTCCGCTTCGTTTTTTCTCTCTCTAAACAGTCTCTTTAGCTCTGCTTCTGTCCTCTCTGGGAGTTCTTAGGGGGGGGTCTGGTGGAGTGTCTGGCTCCCTGTGTGCGCCTCTGTCTGTGTCTCCCCCTGGTTTGTGCCCCTCTGTCTGTCCTGTGTCTCGGTGTGTACAATCTGTCTGCGGCCTGCTCTTCTTTCTTTCCTCTCCCTTCTTTCCCCCACGCTGGTGTCTGTTTTCTCTCTGCACTTTGCTTTCGCTTTGGGTTACCTGTCTGGCCCCCCCCCCCCCCCCCCTTTGCGCCTGTCTGGCCCCTGTTGGCCGGGAGCCCCCTGCGTCTGCGTCCGTTGGGACTTTTTCCTCGTGCATGTGAGAAGGTTTCTGTAACTTTATCCACTTACCCCCTGGGTGGGTGTGCCAGGGGGTCTGCTGCCAGCTCCAGGACTGTGTGCAGTGTGCCCTGGTCACACGTGCAGGACCACCACCCTCAACCAGAGGGGCACTACCCCCTCCAGCTCTGCTGTCCTGCTCAGGTATGTCTGGTTGACATGCGTTACCCCCAACCATAGGGGATTCACCCCAACCCCGGGGCTTACCCCCCAACCATAGGGGCATTCCCACCCCCAACCCCAGGGGGGATTACCACCCCCCAACCCAAAAAGGGGATTACCACCCCCCAACCTAGGGCATTACCCCCCAACATAGGGGCTTTCCCCCCAACCATAGGGGATTACCACCCCCCGCCCTAGCGGGAAATTTCCAAACCCCAACCCTGGCGATTCCACCCCTCCCTAGGGGCATTACCACCCCACACCATAGGGCATTACCACCCCCAACCATAGGGGCATTACCACCCCCAACCTAAGGGGCATTACCACCCCCAACTATAGGGGCATTACCACCCCCAACCATAGGGGCATTACCACCCCACACCATAAGGGGCCTACCCCCTTAAATTGCTGCCCCCCTGGTTTATGGTGGCCTATTTTTTTTTTTTTCCCCCAAGGGGTTTGGGAACCCCCAACTACCCCAACCCCTAGGGGAAAAAAACCCCCCCAAAAACCCCCCCCCAAAGGGGGGCTTTACCACCCCCAACCATAAGGGCATTACCACCCCACGCCATAGGGCCATTACCACCCCCAACCATAAGGGCATTACCACCCCACGCCATAGGGCCATTACCACCCCCAACCATAGGGCAATTTTACCACACCCACCCTAGGGGTTTTCCCCCCTTTCAAAACCACCCCCCCCAAATAGGGCATTCCCCCCCCCCCCCACCCCAAACCATAGGGGCATTACCCCCACCCCAAACCAACCCCCCCCAAAGGGCTTACCACCCCCCCCTTTTTCCCCCCCGGGCCCCCCCCCCAAAAAATTACCACCCCCAACTTTTAAGCCAAGGGCCCCTTTCCACCCACAAACCCCCCAAAAAGGGGCATTAACCCCCAACCCAAGGGGCCCTACCCAACCCCCAAACCCTTGGGGCATTAAACCCCCCCAAAGGGGATTACCACCCCACCCTTGGGGCACTACGCCCCGCTTTTTTGTGTGCTGGGCCCCCTTTGGGGAGGGGGCTGGTAATTATGTTTTATTTCTCTGGACCAACCAGCTCACAATTTGTTTGGGTTCCGCGTCTGTCTGGATTTAGCATCTGGGGAGATTTATCTTATTGCAGTGTTGGATGTTGGGGAGGGGCCCCAAAGGGATTTAATTGGTCCCGTCCTCGATATTAATGGCCCCTTTTTTTGGGTTTCTTTCCCCACTAAAAAAACCGCCCAAACCGAACTGTCCCCAAGTCAAAAAGGGGCCCCCTGTGGCATTCAAAGTCGTCCTTAAACAGCAGGTGGATGGGCCCATGGGGGATGGGAAACCTTAGTGGCCCTTTTTTTAAAGAAACCCGGGGCTGCTTTCAGTAAAAAAACCCCGAAAAAAGCTGTTGTAGTCCGTTTTGTGGTTGGCTACATTGTGGTGGGGAGAGGCCAGCAGGTATAGCTCCACTAGCAATTCCTTTTGTTTCCAAAGATCATGAGTCAAAAATCAAATCGGGGATTTTTTAATCCTTGGGGCATTTTTGGATCTGTCTTTTCCCAACCCTTTTGGGTTTGCAGTTCTGGTTGACAAGGAAATCAGCAAAGATTTTTTTGTGTGTTTTAACTTTGCTCCTAAATGCGTTTTTTTTACTGAATATTTGGGTGTAGTTTTCCCGTAAGAAAAACCCCGAAACAGCTGTTGCAGATGATTTTGGCTTTGGGTAACATCCCTTTTGCTTTCCAAAGACTAGTGAGTCAGAGCAATTTTTGGGGGTTTGTTACTCCCAATGAGGGGCTTGGCTTTAGCTCTTTTCCCATAATGCCTTTTGATATGCAGATTCTAGTAAGAAAAAAAAACCCGAAAAAGTGTTTTTTAAGTTTTTGGCTTTGGGTTTTGGATTTTGGTTTTTTATTCCCCGGCCTTTTAATTTTTTTTTGGCCTTTTTGAAATTTGGTTCTGGGGGCCCCAAAATTTTGGGGGGTTTCCCCTTTTTTTTATTTGTTCCCCTGTTTTTTTGGAAAATTTGTTTTTTCCTTTTTTTTAAAAACCCGCCTTTTCCCTTTTGGGGAAAACCCTTTTTCCACCCCCAAAAAAGGTTTGGTCCCTTTTGATTGAAAAAATCTTTTTTCCCCTGTCCTTTTGGCTAAAAAAAAACCCCAAAAATTTTTTGGGCTTGTTTTGCTTTTTCCCATTTTTGGGGAGGCTTTTCGGGGGATGAAATTTTTTGTTTAACCCTTTGGTGGGTAAATTTTTTGTTTTCCAAAAAGGGGTTTTGTACGGGCCCCTTTTTTTTGTTTTGGTTTTTGGGGGCCAAATTTTTTTTTTTTTTGGTTTTTTTTTAATTTTTTTTTTTAAAATGGTTTTTTTTGTTTTTAATTTTTTTTTCCCTTTTCCCTGATTTTTTTGTAGGGGTAAACCTTTTTTTTCAAAGCTTTTGGTTGGGGGGAAAATTTTCCCCAAAAAGCCTGGTTCGGCCTTTTTTTCTAAAAAAAGGGAAAAAACCCGTTAGGAAAATTTTGGGGGGAATTTTTTGCCACTTTTTTAAAATGTTTTAAATTTTGGGTCGATTCCCCCAAAAAATTTTTATTTTTTTTTTTAAAAAAACCCAATTTTTTAAAAAAGGGTTTTAAAATTAAAGGTTTAAAACCGGGCGGGGCAAAGGGGTTTTGGTTTTAAAAATTTAGTTTACTTTTAAATTTTTTCTGGGAGATTTTGTAGAAAACCCAAAAATTTTAAAATTTTAAAATTTTTTTTTTGGGGGGGAACAAATTTTTTTTAAACCCAAAAGGGGGGCTAGATTCCCCCCCCAAATTGGGTTTGGTCCCCTTTTTTAAAAAGCCCCCCCACCCGGGCCCCCGGAACCCCCCCAAAAAATAAAAAAAGGGCTTTTCAAACCTCCCCCGGGGGAATAAAACCCCAATTCTATTGGGCCCCAAAAATTTTTAAAAAAATTTTTCCCAAAATTTTTTTTTAAAACCCAAAAAAATACCCCTGCACCTTAGGGGCCCAAAAAGCCCCCCCCCAAAATTTTTTAAAATTTTAAAAAAAAATTTTTTTTAAAGAGGGGGGGGGGGCCTGTTGTCCCGTTCCGACGCGTTTCGTCGCAATGGCTTCTTCAGTGGACCAACATTCCCAGTGTATCTTGTTGGGGGGTTTGTGCACGCCTGGTGCAGTTTTTGAAAAAGGTACCTGTGCTTCCTGTGCATTTGTATGAAAACAAAAAAAAAAACAACGGGGCCTAGTGTAGATCGTCTGGAACAAAAGTTTATTCGTTGGTCAGTTTCCCATTAACCTGATTATGTTGTGCAATTTTGGAGGCGCAACTCTCCCAAAGCTTATAGATATGTCAATCACAGCAGCCCCCTCGCTTCCTTGGCTCCAAGCGTTGCCGAGTGGTAGGAAGAGATCAATGATATATTAAAAATCACAACTAAAATATAATGTGATAGAGGGGAAAAAAGAGGGAATGATGGCGCTAGACTGTTAACGTATAAGACACAGTTTATGAGTGCATTGAAACAGGACTACGCGTTTCACGCTTGAGAGCATTTCATAAGGTCCATATCTCCTGTGCATCTTGTAATAGTACATTATAGACAGCCCAGTCACATTATTATGACCACTTCCTACTTTCTGCTTAGGCAGCACGTAGCTCATAAAGGAAGTCGTGTGTGGTGTGCTGGCTTGGTGGGTATATAAGGTGTGATAGGCTGTCTGCAAACATAACCCGCGTTGCTGTCATGGGTAGAAGGAGCGATTTATCAGAGTTGGGATGGTTATTGGCTTCTGGGCTCAGAGTGGTGGTAGTTCTGACTCTGCGCAATTTGTAACCTGTTGGCGGCTGCTGTGGTGAAAGTATTGTGAGCGGAGAAATGGCGCCGTTGCGAATAAGTGATTTCATGGAACGGGGTACAAGGAGGGAGCATCGAGGGAACAGGGGCACAAAATAAAGGAGACAATTTGATCCCACTGCCAACCTCAATTGTTTGCCAGGGAAAGGGAAAACCACACGCAGAGGGGTCTCTAGGGCGCAATCCGGCCCCACCTACTTCTGCACAACTTGGGGCAACCAGGTATATGCTATATAACAACAGCTCGCACTCAGCTCTCGCTCCGCCTAAACTATGATAACCACATGTGCCCCCCACACGGCCAACACCCTAAACAACACGCACACTGCCACCACATTAAAAAAGGACTAGACACTAACTCTTTGGGTTCATTAGGGCAACAAGGCAAAACCATTAAAGTTTTAAGCTTTAATATACAAGTACAGTGCTTGGTTACAAAAAGTTACAAAATAACAGACTTACATAAAACGTGCAGAACAGCACATGAACAAAAAGGGATAAAATACGAAAAACAGACCTATTCCAATTTGGTCGGTTAATTCTTGGCTGAGGAGTGCAGCGGAAAGGAATCGGACAGACCTATGCTGGTGGTAACTCCTGGGACTGACAATGGTCTCTGACCACCCGAAGTGTTTTATGGAAACTCAACAAAAAAAACAGCCCCCCACAGAGGGAATGGCTAATTACATGCAGGGGACACTAATAAAGTCATCATCCCAGCTTCCGTCATAACTCCTCATAGGAGTTTCCTAGTCAGAATTCATGACCGCCAAGTATCACAGTATGAATTTACCAAACCAGGCATGCCAAATATGTATATGACAGATTCATAATTTGGGCTGATTTCCATTTCTGTGGTTCTCTATAGCACTAAAATTCTTACATATGAGACAGGAGGTGCGGCTGGGTTCCGGGGCCATAATCTCATAAGTAAATTATGGGAAACATAGATTATCGCCAAGATTTGTTTGATGTATAATTTTTTCCATTGTCATATTCCACGAGCTCCGCTATCAGATATGCTGAGGGTGCCTGATGGCATGTAGTCTGGCTCTCTCCCACTTGTCCTAATGAACATTTCCCTGCTAATTAGCACAGCTAATAAAAGGACTACGCATGCTAAATGCCCCCTCAATGCAACATTTCCATAAATAGACGTGATTAAAATGATACATCACTCGCAATATTAATATACAGAACAATTAAGCAAATTGGAATAAAAAATTTGACCCCCAGAGGTTCATGTTTCTCACACCTCCGCTTTATAGGATGTTGCCCCAGAAATTGACTTGCAGGTCCCCTCACTAGCCCATCTACATGGCAAGTAGTCTGGTTGAGATAGCCTTTCTCCACAATAACCAGAACCATCCTCCCATGCAATGGTCTATGGCTTTCTGGTGCCCTGGAGAAGACAGATATTGGGACACCGTGGCCATTGGGGACCAGTGGAAGTCATTCCTCTTTCTATTCCTGGACTATCCTACACCATGGGCTGAAAGGCGTCCACCGGGTGGCTAATTTCACAAGGCATAGTCGTAGGTACATCGACTCTGCAATGAGTATCTAGAGCAGACCTGGGCATTGTACGTCCCGCTAGCTAGTCGGATGCGGCCTGCGGCGTACGCTGCTCAGGTCTACTAATAGTAACACTGAAAGCCCACCACAGCTGGGTAGTGCTAAGAGGCTGCAAAGGGCCATCAGCGCTACTATTAATATGCCGGTATTAGAACTGGGCAGCGGCGTGATGAAGTTACCTCATCCCGCCGCTGCCTCTCCTCAGCCGCACAGAGTAATTACTCTGCAGCCGAGGAGCTGCCGGAGGAGTGTCCTGATGACGTCACGCCGCCAGTGTCGGGCTGAAGAGGAATGTGCTTGGCCGAGAAGGAGGAAAGGTGAGTATTAGTGTTATTATTTTTAATTTCGGTTACCTGCCTGAGGGGAGCTGTATCTATCTATATACCTGCCTGTGAGGACCTATCTTTATCAAAGGACCTGCCTGTGGGAAGCTGTATCTATGTATATACCTGCCAGTGGGGAGCTATATCTATCCATATATCTGCCTGAGGGGACCTATATCTCTACACCTGCCTGTGGGGATCTATATCTGTATACTTGCCTGAGGGGACCTATATCTATATACCTGCCTGAGAGGACCTATATCTATATACCTGCCTGTGAGGACCTATATCTATATATCTGCCTGACTGGGGGGACAAATATCTATATACCTGCCTTACTGAGGGGACCTATATCTATATACTTGCCTGACTGAGGAGAGCTATGTTTACCTGCCTCACTGAGGGGCAAGGGTGTCGCTAGGCTGTTTCATCCGGGGCACAAGCCCCGGATAAAACTCCCCATGCCCCGAACCTCGCCGGGCTCCAGGCTGCTGCTGTGGGCGTGGAGCGCCGACCACCACCTCAACTGTATGTGCGTCCGCTGGACACACATACAGCTGAAGGGTTCCGTGGAGCAGAGAGCGAACGCTCCCTGCTCCGCGGAGTATCGTCGTCCCCAGCACCACCGTCGTCGATCACTAAGGTATCGGCATAGGAACTTGCCGCCGGACGCACATACAGTTACAGGCTTCTGCGGAGCAGAGAACGATGGCTCTCCGCTCTGCAGAGGACTCGGGTGAGCCGCAGGAAGAATGCGGCTCATCAGAGTACACAGCACAGGCGCCGTGAGCGTCATCATGCTGCCTGCGCGGCCTGACGACATCACGCTGCCTGTGAAGAAGACCGGGAGCAGCGACAGCGGCAGGGAGCGAGGTAAGATGAGTAGTTTCAGTTTGTTACTTTTAATTAGCATTATACCTGCTGGGGACCCTTTATATATGTGCTGGGGGATATACAGTGCTGGGTGACCTCTATATATGTGCTGGGGACCCTAAAACCTATGACTAGACGTGCTGGGGACCCTATAAACTATGGCTAGATGTGCTGGGGACCCTATAAACTATGGCTAGATGTGCTGAGGACCCTATAAACTATGGCTAGATGTGCTGAGGACCCTATAAACTGTGGCTAGATGTGCTGGGGAACCTATAACCTACCTCTAGATGTGCTGGGGAACCTATAACCTACCTCTAGATGTGCTGGTGGACCTATAAATTACCTATACATATGCTGGGGAACCTATAAACTACCTCTAGATGTGCTGGGGTACCTGTAAACTACCTCTAGATGTGCTGGGGAACCTATAAACTACCTCTAGATGTGCTGGGGAACCTATATACTACCTCTAGATGTGCTGGTGGACCTATACATTACCTATACATATGCTGGGGAACCTATAACCTACCTCTAGATGTGCTGGGGAACCTGTAAACTTCCTTTTAAATGTTCTGGGGGTCTTATAACCTAACTATAATCTTATTATCTAGTGTTGGTGGACATATATGCTATCTGTATGTACTGGGAGCCATATTATCTATCTATATATACTCGGGGCCCTATTACCTGTTTATATATTAGTGGCCCTATTACCTTTCTATATACTGGGGGAAACTTACCTATCTATATATTGGGGGCCCTATTATTTATTTACCGACTGGGGGACCTTATCATCTATATCTCTACCTACTGGGGAACATATAACCTTTATACCTACTTACTGGGAGACATATAACCTACATACCTACTGAGGAGATCTATATCTCTAACTACTGGGAGGGGTTCTATAAACCTACCTAATGGGGGCTTATAAAGGAACAATGGGTGACTCCCCATATCCCACAGCAGACACCTGGCTTATATAGGTGCTGGAAAAATGAGGATTCTAAGATGTGAGTGCGGTAAATTCTGCAGAGACGATTCGTGGCCGGTAGAAGTCATCATGGCCGTCTGGGCCGGATGGAGGATAGAAGGGAAAGTGAACGACTCCGATCAGAAAAGACGTCTCCGGTGAGTCACTAAATGTAACTGCAGTGTATTCAATAATATTTCTGTAGAGACTACATACAACTAGTATCTACCACTATCTGGTCACTGTATGGCGGTGGTATATGTAATCAGAGCCTGCGTACAGCTGATGGTCACATGTGGGGGTCGCGTTCGGTCAGGATCTGGCAGTATTACATGATCCTTAAGTAGTAATAGTTTGGGGTCTTGGTTCTGTAGGAATTTTTTTTTCTTTGTAACAATTGTTCGTCTTGTATATTTGCTCCATGTGTCGGTGGATTATTAGGTGACTTATTTATAAGGTATTGCACTGTCATACGGAGGTGAGCGATTTTGAAAAGCAAATTTGTTAGTGTTGACTTTGATTGTGCAGTGACTGCTGAGGGGATGGGCAGGGTCTATGTGGAATATGCAGAAAATTTGTAACAGGAACAGAAGTTTTTTCTCTATAAAAATACAAGCCGCAGTTCACAATGTGGCGTGAAAAATGCCATGTGAGCCCAGCCCTACTGAGCAAAAATTAACATAGGGGGCCCGGGCCCCGGATGTTTTAGGACCCTAGCAACGCCCCTGCTGAGGGGAGCTTTATATACCTGCCTTACTGGGGGAGGTATCTATATACCTGCCTTACTGGGGGAGGTATCTATATACCTGCCTTACTGGGGAAGGTATCTATATACCTGTCTTACTGGGGGGATATATCTATATACCTGCCTTACTGGGGGATGTATCTATATACTTGCCTTACTGAGTGGACCTATATATACCTGCCCTACTGGGGGATGTATCTATATACCTGCCTTACTGAGGGTACAGAGTAAGTTTCCACAAAAATAAACTCCAAAAACAAATTTTTCCCTGTTTACCCTATGTTGTTTTTTTTTTTTTTTATTAGTCCGGCTCTCTAAACCCATCCCACTTTCTCATGCGACCTCATGGGAAAATTAATTGCCCACCCCTGATCTAAAGGCTTTCATACTACAGGACCTTGTGAATAGTCTTGACAGAGAGTGTCCCACAATTTAGGCTTGGGTACAACAGCTCAGCAGATAATATCACAGCCTATAGGTTTAGATACATTCACTTGGCTGTTAGTATCATACATATCATACATAACAGGCTTAGATACATTTTCACTGCACACAAAAGTCTGAGACACATCAGTGGGCTTAGATACACCTGTCTTACAGGAGGTATCACACAACAAGGAACAAGTTCTACTCTGCACTGATGAGGGCCACTATGTGGAAAGATCATGGCAGAGAATATCCCACAGTTTAGGTTTGGATAATAGCACACCCTATAGACTTGGATACCTCAGCTTGGCCATCAGCATCACATCCTACAGGTTTAGATACATCCACTGGCCTATTAGTATCATACTTAGGCTAAGATATGGCTGTGCCCCACCCAACAGTCTGAGATACATTGGCATTACACGTAACAGGCTTTGATACACCTGCTGGCTGAGATACATGGACTGGTAAAGTGTTGTCTCCTCTCACAAGTCACATTTTCTACTTCACGGAATGGATAGATGTCAACATGTCACGGGAGAAACATCAGAGAACAAAAACCCTGCAACCATTGCTGGAAGAACAAGCTGGTAAGGCCAATTTTCTGGTCTGGGGAAGTTTTTGGGACTATCCTCTGTGCCACTCATCCATGTGGAAGGCGCTCTCCACCTATTTGAGTATGAATCCCTCCTTGCAGATCACGTACACCCATTCATGCTGATTGTCTCCTCTGGGCAGATGGGATCTTCCAGCAAGACAATACAACATGTCACAAGGTTAGAAATATTGGTTGGAAGAGCCGGACCGAGATCTCTAAGTATTACCCTGGCCACTGATCCTTCAGACCTCCACTGAGTATGTATGGGAGCCCCTGTATGATGGTGTTGGCTCTATGGACCCTCCAGCAGCTGTGGGAATAGTCAGCATGTGGGGCCCTGGATGGTGGTGTTGGCTCTATGGACCCTCCAGCAGCTGTGGGTGCAGTCAGCATGTGGGGCCCTGGATGGTGGTGTTGGCTCTATGGACCCCCTTGTGGGTGCAGTCTGCATGTGGGGCCTCTGGATGGTGATGTTGGCTCTATGGCCCCTCCAGCAGCTGTGGGTGCAGTCAGCATGTGGGGCCCTGGATGGAGATGTTAGCTCTATGGACCCTCCAGCAGCTGTGAGGCGCATCAGCATGTGGGCCCTGGATGGTGGTGTTGGCTTTATGGACCCATCCAGCAGCTGTGGGTGCAGTCAGCATGGGGGCCCCTGGATGGTGGTGTTGGCTCTATGGACCCTCCACAGCTGTGGTAGTCAGCATGTGGGGCCCTGGATGTGGTGTTGGCTCTATGGACCCCCTCGTGTGGTGCAGTCTCATGTGGGGCCTCTGGATGGTGATGTTGGCTCTATGGCCCCTCCAGCAGCTGTGGGTGCAGTCAGCATGTGGGGCCCTGGATGGTGATGTTAGCTCTATGGACCCTCCAGCAGCTGTGGGCGCAGTCAGCATGTGGGGCTCCTGGATGGTGGTGTTGGCTTTATGGACCATCCAGCAGCTGTGGGTGCAGTCAGTATGTGGGCCCCTGGATGGTGTTGTTGGCTCTATGGACCATCCAGCAGCTGTGGGTGCATTCAGCATGTGGGCCCCTGGATGGTGGTGTTGGCTCTCTGGACCCTTCTGCAGTTGTGGGGCCCTGAATGGTAGTGTTGGCTCTATGGACCCTCAGCAGCTGTGGGTGCAGTCAGTATGTGGGGCCCTGATGGTGGTTGTATTCTATGGCTCCTCCACAGTTGGGCAGTCAGCATGTGGGGCCCCTGGACTGTGGTGTTGTCTACATGGACCCTCCAGCAGCTGTGGGTGCAGTCAGCATGTGGGGCTCCTGGATGGTGGTGTTTGGCTCTATGGACCTCCAGCAGCTGTGGTGCAGTCAGCATTGGGGCCCCTGGATGGTGGTGTTGGGCTCTATGGACCCTCCAGCACGCTGTGGGTGCAGTCAGCATGTGAGCCCCATGGATGATGGTGCTGGCTCCTATGGACCCTCCAGCAGCTGTGGGTGCAGTCACATGTTGGGGCCCCTGGATGGTTTGTTGCTCTATGGTCCCTCAAGCATCTGTGGATGCAGTCAGCATGTGGGGCCCCTGGATGGTGGTGTTTGGCTCTATGGACCCTCCAGCATCTGTGGGTGAGTAGCATCAGCATGTGGGGCCCCTGGATACTGTATTGTTGGCTCTATGGTCCTCCAGCATCTGTGGTGCAGTCAGCATTGTGGGGCCGCTGGTATGGGGTGTTGGCTATATTGGCTCCTAAACAGCTGTGGGTGCAGTCCAGCATGTGGAGCCCCTGGATGGTGGGTTGGCTCTATGGACCCTCCAGCACTGTGGGGCCCCAGGATGGTGGTTTGGCCTATGGACTCCTCCAGCACGCTGTGGTGCAGTCCAGCATGGGGGGCCCCCGGATGGTGGTGTTGGCTTTTTGGACCCTTCAGCAGCTGTGGGCATCAGCATGTGGGGCCCCTGGGTGGTGGTGTTGGCTTTTATGACCCCTCCAGCACTGTGGGCAGTCAGCAGTGGGGCCCCCGGATGGTGGTGTTGGGTCTATGGGCCCCCCGCACTGGGGTGCAGTCAGCATGTGGGCTCCCGGAGATTTTTGGCTCTATGGACCCTCCACATCTGTGGGGGGCATAGCATGTGGGGCCCCCTTTGGGTGGTGGTGTTTTTCTCTATGGCCCCCCCCAGCACTGTGGTGAGGCAGCATGTAAGCCCATGATGAGGGTTGGCTCTAGGACCCTCCGCAGCTGTGGGGCAGTCACATGGGGGGCCCCGGGTGGGGGTGTTGGCTTTTTGACCCTTCAGCACTGTGGGGGCAGTCAGCATGTGGGGCCCCTATGGATGTTGTTCTTGGGTCCACCAGCACTTTGGGGGGCAGTCCCGCAGTGGGGGCCCCGGTGTGTTGGTCTAGGCCCTCCGGCGCTGTGGGTGCAGTCACATTGTTGGGGGGCCCTGGGTGATGGTGTTGCTCTATGGACCCTCCAGCATCTGTGGTGCATCAGCATGTGGGCCCTTGGATGGGGGTGTTGCTCTATGGCCCTCCAGCACGTGGGGCGTCAGCATGTGTCCCCTGGAGATGGGGTTGGGTCTATGGCCCCCCACACCCTTGGGGGCAGTCAGCATGTGGGGCCCTTATGGTGGTGTTGGCTCTATGGGCCCCCCACAGCGTGGGGGCAGGGAGCATGTGGGGGGGCCCGTATGGTGTGTGGCTCCCATGGGCCCCCCCATTTTTGGGGGCAGTCGCAGTTCCCCTGTAGGTGGTGTGACTCATGGACCCTCCAGCATCGTGGTGAGTCACATATGGGGGCCCCTTTGGGGTGGTGTTGGCCTATGACTCTCCCGCAGCTTGGGGCCCCTGTACGGTGGTGTTGGCTCTATGGACCCTCCACACTTGGTGCAGTCCGCATGTGGGGCCCCTGTATGGTGTTTTGGCTCTATGGACCCTCCAGCACTGTGGTGCAGTCAGCATGTGGGCCCCTAGAGGGCGGTGTTGCTCTATGGACCCCCGGCAGCGGGGTGGGTGCAGTCAGCATGTGGGCCCCTGGATGGTGGTGTTGGCTCTATGGCTCCTCCAGCAGCTGTGGGGCCCCTGTAGGGTGGGTGTTGGCTCTATGGCCCCCTCCACAGCTGTGGGGCCCCTGATGGGGGTGTTGGCTCTATGGACCCTCCAGCAGCTGTGGGTGCAGTCAGCTTCACATACTTGGGTCAACCTACCAGGACATCAGTCACTCCCCGAACGTCTAGCTGCTGTCTGTGCTGTACACGGCGGGCACTCTGCATATTAGCTGCTGGTCATAATACTGTGACTTGACTGTGTACATTGTATAAATATTGGCATCATTGTATCAAACATTGTTACACAGTAGAGAGATTTTACAACTATTGATAGTACATTTCTTTCATGGATGTGAGTAATGGGAGCCCCCAGGATCCCTGGAATAAAGGGGCTGCAGCTTCTTCTTGTATCCAGCCCTGGGGCTTCTCCAGGCGATGGATCTGGTTTTGCAGCTGAACTGACCACAAATCAGACCGGACAAGAGTAAAGCTTGGTCCTAGATGGATCTGAAAAGCATCTAAATGCGGCTAGGAAAGCTTGTGGGTCCTCCCCTGTCCACACTGTAATTGACAGCTCTACCTACATAACTCATAACTGTATGGGGGTGGGAGAAGGAGGACTCCCAGGATTTGGCTGTGAGTCCTGTAAGCATTTAGAGGGGCACCTCACCACATTTATTGACTTTATACATGAAGGTAAAGGTAAATAAAGACTATTACCAAATACATTGCTGTTCTTATTTTGCTTCCCTTTAGAGTAAGAGCAGTTCTTATCTCCTGCTTGTGTACACAGGCTTCCCTAGGTTACCGACAGTAACACCAAATATCAGAGAGGTATAAATAATACCACCATATATCAGGGAACCCACATAGTAGAGCAAAAAACTACCAACAACACGTTCCTTAAAAAAAGGAACAATGTTCTTCTACCTGATACGTACCATCAATATGGCTATAGTTATACCCATGGGTTTTCTGTAATTCCTCCCTTTTTTTTTATAACTGTTATTGCCTATATATCTGTCACCTTATGTACCTGTATTGTTGTTTTTTGTAAGTTCTGTACCTTTTGTCCATTAGAGCTGAAAACTAAATCCCTTAAGCACCAGGTGCCTGAAAAGGCCCTAATGTCTAGCTCAATTTTTATTTTTTTTTTTTTGAGGGGGGGGGTTTGGAGGGGGGGAGAAGTTGTATTTTTGGGGGGGAGTAGTTTGAGTTTGCATAAAAATTACTGCATAATTTAAAAAATATATTTTTAATAGTGTGAAAATAAAAAAGTTTTTTTTTTTTTTTTTTTACACCATTCACATTTTACACTAAATAACCTGTTAGATTAATTCTATAGCTTATGGCATCATGGGGATTCTAATATGTGTAGGGTTTTATTGTGCAATGTGCAATTTTTAATGTTTTTTTTATTTTATTATTTCATTTTTAAGACACTTTTTAATTTTTTTTATTTTTTTCATTTTTTTAACTCCATTTAAGGGATAACAATTTTTCCACTTGTCTTTACACTTAGTACATATATTGGCATTCTCCTGTGTATTCCTGTATGCTAATGCATCACACTATGGGCCACATGTATGAAAACTGTCTAGGTCTAAGGGTATGTTAACACGTTGTATTGCGGCACGTATAGTACTCGACACAATACGCCGGGTGTTTTGGAACGACGCGCTTTTCGCCGCTAACAATTGACACTTTTTTCTCCCGGCGTTTCTATAAAATTGTTTTTGTACGCTTGGGAGACGACGCTAATTCATAGTTCTCTATGAGAGCTATGGATTACCGTAATTGTGGCGCGCATTTCGGCTGTATTAAAGCGCAAATACATTCTGGAATGTGCACCTCAATTATGCCGTGTGAACATCCCCTAAATCCCATGAAGGTATAAATGTTACATTTTTATTTTTTTTACACTTAGTAACGTATTATTATATTCATATATGCTAATACATTATAATCTGTATCACTGACACAGGCAGCAGTCAGGGCAGCACACAGTCTGCCCTGATCGCTGGCTTCTTACACAGACAGTGCTGGGGCTACTCTATGTCCCCAGGGCTGACTGTGCAGCCATTTCCCAGGCTCTGTTGGGTCACCGGGAATCCCGATCACCGAATAGAGCAGGAAAACCCTTTGATTATGCTGCGGTCACTGGCCGGGGAGCGTAGCCCAAAGACGTTGCTGCAGACGAACGACCTGAGATGCCCTCTGTCAAAAGTCGGCGGGCAGTCATTAAGTTTGCAGACACAGGTGAGTGGATAATTTTGTAGACAAATGTAAGTGTAAACTTAGTAGACACATGTAAGCATTATGGGCACATTGCCGTCTGAAAGGAGTATTATTGTTAAAACTGAAATTTCTGGAAAACTTTTTATGCAATTAAGAATTACAGATAAAATATTGTCCGTCTGTAGCTGTGAGATAAAACTCCTGAATAAATGGCCGGTCAGACTGATCCCTCTTTACTTTAGCTGCTACTTATCTCTAGATAGTCTCACTGCAAATAGTAGATAATGACATAGTGATTGCTCTATTGTTCTCTCCACAGGGATAGATAGGATTATACTAGACTATGAGCAATGCATAAAAGGAAACCAGGGTAATGTTTGTCTGCACTGTGGAGAGGGGGGTTTCTTCACAGTTATCAGGTAATTGCTGATAATATTTACACTTCTGAGACTGGAGCCGACCAGAAAGAAGGACCAACAAATCAAAGAGTGGAATTCAAAGAGAATACTGTATATATAGAGAAATATAAAAAATTAACAAAAAAAACAAAACAATTCCCCAAAAATCTATCGCTTGTCAATATGTAAGAAAAAATTTTTCTGATGGCCCCCCGTTTTTTCCCCCTTTAAGTTTGTAGACACAGAAGCGGCACCCCAGGAAGGGGGATCTTTCGGGCAGCCACTTTAAATTTTGGTAAAATGATCTTTTTAAAAGGGGAACCTTCTTCAAACCCCCTAAAAATTTAACAGAGAAGGGGGGGAGTCGCTGCCAGATTTTGGGGCCCGGGTTCTTTTACGTTTTTTACTTTTTTAACCGGCAACATCTGCTGTTTTATTTTTTTTACACATGCACAGTTAAAAACCCCTCAAGTCGCAACACTTTGGTAAAAATTTCAGAACAAAGTTTGTACAAACTTGGGTTTCTAAAGATGGGCCCCCAAAATTTTTCCCCGAAAAATTCCCTTTCGTACCTTCGCCGAATTTTTTCGGGAAAAAAATAACTTTGTTCCGAATTACTTCGGGGAAAAAAAAATCAAGTTTAAAAAACAGCTTTCAGGCCCGCAAAGACCGGGAGGTGGGTTTTAAAAAAAAAAACCCTTTTTTTCCATGCTTAAAATCAAGGGAGCTTGGGGTTTTTTCTTCATACAAGGGGGTGTTTTAGTATGACAAAGCAATACTGCCCCCGCTCTTTTAAAAAACCTTTATAAAAAATTCCCCGGGCACTTAAGAGGCAAACGACCAAAAAAAAGAAACGGGAATGTTTTCCTGATAACTCACCAGAAAACTGGAAAAAAAACCCAAACTTAGAGCTCAAGGCAACATTAGTGACAGAGTGGGAGGTGACCCAGCCCCAGCACATGAGGGCAGGAAAAGGCCCAAGGGAAACCCGGGGGGCAAAAACGGAGTAGGCCACAGAGTGGACAATGACACCGTGTGGGTCACGGGATCCCCAGCAGCAGCATGAGCGGCAAGGGGACAATACCATGTGTAGGTTTACGGCAGCAGCCACAAGCCCCACATAGGGCAGAAAAGTGGCACAATGCATTCCCGGAGGTGCAAAAAAAAGGGAAAAGGGGCACAGTGTGGCAAAAAATGACAGAGATGAGGGCCGGCACACCACAGCACAGCATGAGGGCAACAGGCACAATTTACATTCTGGAGGGGGAAAAAAAGGGAAAAGGCCCCCTGATTGGGGCAAAAGGGCACCCTGTGGAGGCCCCCAAACCCGCCACAGCAGCACATGAGGGCACATGCACATTTACATTCGGGGGGGCAAAAACAGAAATAGGGACAAAGGGGGCAATGACACATGGTAGGCCCCGGCAGCACCACACACACATGAGGGCAACATGGGACAATTTACATTCTGG
>JAODAL010067862.1:0-17090 GCA_025379985.1 Phyllomedusa bahiana
CTTGGTTTTGGGCTCACTGGGGGGCTTATGTGGCCTGGCTGCTGTGCTCCTGGAAATGCTCTTAGGTACCCCTCCCTCCTGGATCAACAGCAGAGCCCACACGGGCTCCTGCTTATATCTGTGAGGGGACAGCCCACGTGGCAGCCCCCTTTCACGCCCCCACAACACCCTGGGACGGTCTAAGAACTCCTCCCACTCAGGTCATGCAGTTTCTGATACAAACACAAAAATGGACCATAACACGGCAGGAAATTGGCACAGAACCGAGCCGGTACACCATCAAAAACCGACGGGGCCCTACACGACGCCCGATACAGAAACGCCTATCTTAGGGGCTCCGTAGGTCCGGTTCTGGATAACTCGGTCCCCCTGCGCCTCAAAACCTGGAAATGGTGGCTGTGGGGAGTTCCATGTTTTGCGAAATGAACTCGCCATGGACCAGTTATGAGCGGATCGCCTATGAATCGATATGAAATATCGGAGACGGGTCGGCTAGGATTGATTAATTGAAGTCTTTGAAGCTTGGGGGTTTGAGGCAGCATTTGTTCAGTGCTAATTAAGGGAAGTGAGGGTTCTTTTGAGGTGTCCATGTCCTGCTGTGTGCACATCCTATGGAGAGCATTTACAATGGGTCTTTGGCTGTGCTGATTAACATGTAAATTACTTTCCTGGGGGGCTGGGGGTCATCTGTGATCTGACTAGATACGAAGTTGGAGATGAAGTCATTGAATTCTTCCTCACAGCCGCTAATAAAAATATGTGCAGAACTGGGTGGGTTCCCAAAAAATGTTGGGGTAAATTAGGAACAGGAGCGTGTTGGCTCTAAAGTTAACTGACACCGAAACTTAAGATTCAGAGTTTTGTATGACTGTCTCCCAGAACTTTTATGGGTTTTCCAACCAGGGCCATAACTATGGAACAAAATCCGTGCGGGGGGTGCCACACTTGGACAGGACGTCAAACGGTCTGGACAAAACTGGAAAGGGGGGGGGGATATAAAGGGCCCTAAATTGCGGAATGGGCAATTCTAAAGAATGTGTCCCTCCACTTCTCATTAACTATATATTTATGGATCTTCAGCCATCCTGAAGAATTATAGTAGAGCTCTCCTGGTTAGGGTAGACCTTCTTCCACTTAGCAAAAGTCCTGCAAGGCCCCTCATCTTCTAACCCTACGAAGACCAGCATATAACACTGATAGAGAAATTGGGTCTTGAAGTAGGGCCAATGGGCATTATCAAAAAACAACTTAAAATGAGACGTCCTCATGTCCTTACTTCTAAAAAACTCACTATTTGGGGGTAAGCCCAAAAAATGCAATGGTGGCACGGAATATTTTTAAAAATAATTCTGAGAGAGAGTAAAAACCGTTGGTGGGAAGGGTGAAATAAGCTGGGAAATAGTTAAAATCCCCTTACTCCCCAACTTTAAATTGGGGGTTACAAGGCCAGGTTTGAATCTGGGTCCCCCATAGATGGGAAAGGGTACTAATGGTCTGGTAGGCAGAGAGAAACAGGGTTCTACAGGCCTTCCAGGCTCCGATCGTGTCCCTCACAATGAGATATGTTTCGCCACCTTAGGAAGAGAAAGAATATTTGGAAATGAAGAAGGCCTGGAAGCGTCCATGGTTTAACCAGTGCCCCTCAGTAGAGAATTGGAATATTTTGGAAACTGTTTAACCCAATCCGATCCGTGATGCAGGAGGCTGGCTAGATTATACAACCTCAGATCCGGCAAATGTAGCACCCCCCTATCCCTTGGGAGCATCAGTTTAGCAAGGGCTATCCGGGGGCGTTTTTTATTCCATAGGAAAGAAGTGAAAGCGGTATAAAGTTGGCGGACATCTTTATGTCTAAGCAATAAGGGGAAATTTTTTGTAAAAAAATAATAGTATTTTTGGGAATTCATCATCTTGAGAAGATGAGACTTAGCAAGTAAGGGGAGCGGAAGATGCATCCCTTTGTTTTTAATTCCTTACCAATTTTGAGGAACAGAGGGGGGTAAATGAGGTGATAAATGGACTCAGGAGACTTACCGAATTTATTCCCAATACTTGAGGGAGCACCCCCAGGGATATGGGAAAATTTGCAAAGCAGATGTGGGGAGGGTAAAGGGACAGGGGAAGATCCAACAATTCTGACTTGAAACATTAACCTTGAACCCGAAAAAGGCCAAACTCATGAACGATTTAAAGCATCAAACCTCCACCAGTGGTCAATGATAAATCAGAAGATCATCAAAAATAAGGAGCCCTTTAAATTTTTTGGATGAAACAAAATTTAAATCCCCAGGAATCGGAAATTACGGCCAGGGCTCGGGAAGGGGCTCATGGCCAAATTAAAACAGTATGGGGATAAGGGGCATCCCTGGCGGTGCCTCTCCCCAAATAAGGGCCCCTAGAAAGAATCCCCGGGTATAGATCTGACAGGGGGTTTGGGTATATAGTGAAGAGATACAAAGGGAAGGCTCCCGGGAACCGAACCCGTCCATCACTGCCCCCACCATCCCACTGACCCTGTCGAACGCTTTTTCTGAAGAATACAGGACAGCTGGAGGGGTGAAGGCCCGTTACATTTGTCTCATCCGGGACAGTAATGATTTTACAATTTTAGAGACGGCTGCTCTGCCCTTAACGAATCCCTCTTTGAGGGTAATAGCGGGGAAAAAGTGGCCAGCCTGTCCCCAACACCTGAAAATTAAAATTTGGGGCTACAGGGGGGGAGAACACGTCCTTTCCTGGCTTCAAAAAACTTTATAAATGCCGTGTTTATATTTGGGGGATGGGAGTGTTAGTCAGAAAAGTTTAGAGACGGTGTTAAAAGGGGGTTACTTCGGGATTAAGGATCTGTAAAATTCTCCGAAAAGCCACGGACCCGGGCTTATTATTACCCAGTTTTTAATAACCCTAAGATTTCTTTTTTTTGGAAAGGGAGGGGGACAGACGGCCCAAGCCATTCGGGGGGTCCCTGTCATGGGAGGTTTTCGGGTGAAAAAAAAGGTCATAGAACTCCGAGTACTTTAATTTAATACGACAAAAAAATGCATATCGCGAAAGAGTCCTTCAATGCAAGATAATGGAACTAGATTTAAACCCCCCTTACAAAATTGGCTAAAAGCCCCCCCTTTTTCCCAAACCGAAAATTTAGCTGACATCCGGGACCACCCGGGACACCCTCAAATACCCCGCCAGCGCTCATACTATTTTTAAGGGAAACCATTGGTTTTTTGGCTGCAGGGGGGTTTTGGAGAGAAAATCATGTAAATTGGCAGCTTCTCACTCAACAATCTAATTT
Source organism: Phyllomedusa bahiana (assembly GCA_025379985.1). NCBI lineage: Eukaryota > Metazoa > Chordata > Amphibia > Anura > Hylidae > Phyllomedusa > Phyllomedusa bahiana. The sequence continues at coordinate 3,293 of JAODAL010067862.1, forward strand.
AAATCCGCAACCACCTTTCCGACGGTTTTAGTGTGGCAACAAGGGGCCTCTAATGACCGCTTTAGCTTCTCCCAAATAAAAACTGGCTCCGCCCAATCCTCTGGTTGCTTGAAAAAAATTGCAGCACCACCCTCGGGGGATTTAGCAAAGTCCTCGCCCCAAACAGGTAAAGGGGAATCTCCAGGGGTATCTGTACCCTTGGGACACTCTAAAGTTTGGGGACAAGAGGGGCAGATCTGAAATAACTAAACCCTTTAAAAAACACAAAGATCCCCCCTTTTTGCAGGGGTTTTGGGGAAGAGAAAAATATAACAATACGGGACCATAAATTGTGAGAGGGGAAAAAAAAGGAATACCCCCTTCCACAGATGAAGAGACCTCCACGTATAAAACCAAATGAGAGTCAAAATAAAATTTCCAAATGTGGAGGTCATGGATAGCGGAATAGGGGGGAAGCTATCAGGGGCCGATTCTCTACCCTTCCTGGGAATAACCCCCGGGTTAAAATCCCCTCCCACAATTTTAAGGGGTACGGGGTCAATAGAAACTGGTCTGTCGGGTTTTTTATAGAAAAAACCCTTTGGTTTGGGGGAGCATAGTTTAAAAAAAATAATTTCCCCCAGACTTTCAAATACATAACCACGGCCCTCACTATCATGGGTGAGCTAACAAAGAAAAAAAAAATTTTTTAAAAAAAAAAAACCATTTTTCCCTATTTGGGAAAGGAGACCCCAAAACCGGGACCCAACCCAAAGGGCCAAACCTTTTAAATCTCCCCTCCCAGGATTTCCAAGGGAGGGCGATGTTGTTTTTTTTTTTGGGGTGACAAGAAATCTAAATCTCTTAGGAGACCCAAACCCTAACATTCCCAATTTTTCTTAAAAAAAAAACAAAGAATTTAGAGAGAAGTGATGAAGGAAATGATTCCCCCAGGGAGAAAAGTGACACTCCGAACATTGATCCCCTTAAACACAGTCGAAAAAACAAAAAGGCCAAAACGAAAAAAAAAAAAAAAACAATTGGGGCGAAACCCAAAAACCAAAAACCCCTAAATTAAAATTCTTCCTTACTTCCAAACAGAAAGGGGAAAGAAAAGGGGGAAAAGGAAAGCCCCACCGGAAAATGGTGGCATTGTGTGGGAAGGTATAAAATTATCAAATGTATAAAAAGAATTATAAAGTTTTTTGGAAATAAAAATTTTAGAAAATTTTAAAATTTGGGGGAAAGTTAAAAAGGGGGATTTTAATGAAAAGGATAAAGGTTTGAAGGTGTTGGTTTTGGGGTTTTTAAAAGAAGAAACGGGGGTTTTAAGGGGAAAAGAAATCTCCTGTAAAGGTGATTTAGGGGGTAAAAGCTCTGACCAGTCTCTGGACTTGCTCTTTTTTTTAGGCATAAAATCCGGGGAAGAGGGCCCCCCTATCTCTGCTGTAGATTTTAAAAAGGTTCTCAGAAAATCCTTTTAAGCTTCTTCTGGGGGGTGAAGGGTTTACAGGGACCCCTCTGGGGGATAGATTCGCAAGTACCGGATAGGGGAGGGCGAACTTAAATTTTTGGCGGGGAAAGGGCCGAGCCAGTGATGAGAAAGCCGACGTCACTTGCCACCTCCACAAGAAACCCAAATATAAGAATCTTATGTCCTTTTTTTTCCAGTGGGTGCTTGGGTTTTTAAAGGGTCAAAATGCTGACTTTTTCATTAAAGTCCAATATTTGACAATCACAGGACTGGGGATTTTCTCAGAGATGGGTGCAGTTTTGGGCCCGCTTGCTAAGGGGTCACGGGGTTTCAGGTCCCGGGCCGATTCTATGGGGGCTCTCTATCTTTCAGGTTGGGGCACCCCAAGAATTCGGCAGTAGCACCCACAAGGAATGAGATTTTCTGCGCCCCCGCTCTGGATCCCATCAGTCGCAGGTTTTGCGGCGAGACCTTTTTCCAAGTCGTCCACTTATCTGAGACCGCTGGTTGCCCAAACACACGGGCCCGGTGCAGTTTGGGGGAGTCCCCTTGTTCTCCGCTCTTGGGGGGCCGTTCTTTTGGGCATCGTGCGCTGACCGGGTTGTTGATACGTTCTGGATTTGACAAACATGGCCTGACTGAAAGGAGATCGTCACTGCCAAGTCCCTGATACTGGACCATCTTCTGGGGCCACCACAAGGGGCCCAATTTTTATAGTCCCCATGGAGTCACAATCGCACCCTCACGTACCATCACTGTTACAGAGGCAGGTTTTAGTAGTGCGGGGGGTTGGAAGGAGAGGTGGCGGGGGGCTCACAAATTTTTGTACGTCTCGACATTTCTTTTCTTGCTTTACTGGCAGTGTCGGGGATAATGACTCAAATTTAGCGCCCTTTTTGCGTCTTATTCCCTTGGGGTTTTGCCCCTTGTTTGGGGAAAACAGTCCCCTCCGAGGAAGGAGAATAGAAGAGAGATAACTATGAAACTCAGTTGTGATAAGTGCACTTTGCTCGGGCCCCCACTAATGTCGCCACGCTTAAACAGATGGGGCTAGCTGTGTTTTTGTGAGAGATGAAGACATAACATCGTGGGGTCAGCCGGCAGTGGGAGAACCAGGGGTTGGGTGGGGGTTCGCAGAGCCCCCCAGGTGTAAGCCCAGGTGAGGGACAGTCCGTTACGGATAGATATTTTAAAAAAAGAGCTCCTCTCCTTTATTAAGGGGGGCACAGGGGGGTGTCCAACAGTGCACTGTGATAGCGTCCGGGACATTTCAGGGGGGTCAGAAGGGACCGCCCCCCTCTCGCACTTCCCCCCCTCAGCAGGGGGGGGGGGGTCAGCGCGCTGTACATGAGCCAGCCTCTTTTGAAGGGCAGTCAGCCACTTGTAGAGGGGAGGGAAGGGGATCAATCACAGGAGCCCGACAGGGGAGTGCTCTATCTCCCGCTCCCAGGCCAGCGGGCCCTGCTCTTCACAAACCTTGCGGTTCGGGGCCCGATGTCATCTTCACCTCAGCAGGGCCCCGGGCTCCCGCAGGGAGAGTCAACAGGAGCCGCAATTCACTTTTGACCCCTCCTGGGATGTCCCCTGCACAGTCACATGCGAGTCCGATAAGAAGCACGTATGTGGCTGGTAGGGTCCCGATGTAGAGGAGCTGCTGCACTGTGTGTCTCTACAGGAACAGGAAGTCCCGTCTGTCTTAGACTGTTCCGCCAGCTCACAAAGGGGGCCGTGTCCAGACAAATGACACTTAGGATCCCACTAGGAGAAGATTTGACAGTTTATAGGTTTAGGAGCACGGGCGACATGGTTACCTGTGTACGTGATCCGGCAACCAACCAATGGACAGGGGAAAAACACCCACCAAGAGACACTTTTCCCAGTAAGAAAGTAAAACTGCCTTTCCCTACCCGACGAGGTATTCGTCCTTTCCCCGACCGGGGGTCAGGGTTGTATCGGGCGGTTTGGTTTAAAATGGATCAAACCCTGCCCCACATGTTGGGTGCCAGCTGAAATGGACGGAACCCAAGGGGCCTACGTCCTATGGGGGTCTCCCAATTACCAGATGTGTACTCAACAAAAAAAATCAAACCACACAGTAAAAGGTCTGGCTGCATTTTCCTATCTTTTACTAAGTGACAGTGGTTTATATAGGCATCTTTTACGTGCCATGAGCAAAGCATTTTGTAGATCTCATGTGGCATACATAAACGATCTCTATTTGTTCCCTTTATAAGTTTCCTTGCCTCCCCCACTTGTAGTTGTATAATGGAATTTGTGTAGTTCTGTGAGGCACCGCCATCTTTGTATCAAGCCCATGTATTAACCCTTAACAAAAACAGGGTGTGATCTAGATACAGGCGCCATCCGTTGGATGAAATAGACGTTTCATCTAACAAGGTGTGGCCTCATGCTCTGACCCCCGGGGCTCGGTCTCCTCTGAAGAGTCCTGTGGTATCAGACCCTGTGAGGTGCGGCCCCTGCTCTGACCCTCGGGGCTCGGACTCCTCTGAAGAGTCCTGTGGTATCAGAGCCTGTGAGGTGCAGTTTCATGGCGGTGTGCACATGCCGTTGTGGTTTTCATAGCATCTGCCTGTGACTGGATCCTGCAGCATCCACCCCTGGCTAAGGCCCCGGTCCCCATCTTGTATCCGGCCCATCCAGGCCACCATTACACCCCAATCGCCACTGACTGGTCAGATAATTCCTGCTTCCATGACTGTGTCTTGTGTATAGAAGATTGTGACACAGACAGAGCTGCTCCCCTCATCAGCACAGGCTGCAGGCATCACAGCGGAGTATAACCTGCCGCCGCCGCGACTCATCCAGATGACGACGAGAAACCCACGACCCAAAGAACAACAGGACATAATAAAGAGGACACTACTTTAATTGTAGTCACATGCAGTGAACGCAGCCACAGGGGGCAGCAGTCGTACAGCACAGGCCCACTGCACACAGGAAGCGTCCCCCCCAGACACCCTGACCACAGGGGGGCAGCAGTCGTACAGCACAGGCCCACCGCAGAGAGCGCCTCAGAGCAGGGAGAGTCCCCCCCCCCCCAAGACACCCCAACCACAGGGGGCAGCAGTTGTACAGCACAGGCCCACTGCACACAGGAAGCCTCCCCCCCAAACACCCTGACCACAGGGGGCAGCAGTTGTACAGCACAGGCCCACTGCACACAGGAGGCATCCCCCCCAGACACCCTGACCACAGGGGGCAGCAGTGATACCCACTGAACAGAGCGCCATAGACAGCGGATAGGAGGAATGATCAGGGAGAGTCCCCCCAGACACCCTGACCACAGGGGGCAGCAGTGATTCACACCCACTGCACATAGCGCCACGGGTACCAGAGATGAGGAATGATCAGGGAGAGTCCCCCCCAGACACCCTGGCCACAGGCGGCAGCAGTGATTCACACCCACTACACACAGCGCCACGGGTATCGGATAGGAGGAATGATCAGGGACAGTCCCCCCCAGACACCCTGACCACAGGGGGCAGCAGTGATACACGCCCACTGCATAGACCGCTGCAGCTACTGGAGACCAGGGAGCATGCGCTTACCCCTGGGAGAACAATAATGGTCACAAATGGGGAGAGGCCGCAGCCGTCTGCTGACCACGCTCATACCAACCACTGGATGTGATGAATAATAGCCTAGGAGCATAGTGTTGTGGATGGGAATAAAAGTGTTGCACGTGTGATCTTTTGTGTCTCCATTTTAATGTATTAGTTAGTAGAACACCACGTCTGCCTTTGCACACGGCACATAAAAGCTGCCTGCATAACCATACTCTCTAATGTTTTTCTAAAATGGCCGCCACATATTATACTTATAGAGATAACTGCTGTATAATCCAAGATGGAGCCTCCTTCCAGGACTACACCCAAGGTTCGGACATTCCTGAGCTAAAGGGAATATACCCCAAATAAGGATGTAACCAATAGAGACTAACAGCGCAGCCCATGTGATGCTTTCTTATCTCTCTAACACCAAGGACTATAAAAACCTGTCATTAGGTGTTTGGTGTTATCTCTTTCTTGGTGCACCTTTATATCCTAGGATAATTTGGAGACCCGACTAGGATGTAGAGCCCCTTTGAGGGTGTGATCCGTAACAGCCTAGACTCACAGTGATAACTACTCCCATACGACCTAGAGGGATGTGATTAGTTACAGCCTGGTATCACGGGGTCTCATGACTACTCCCAAGGGGGTGTGATCGGTGACAGCCTGGGATCAGTGTCTGATAACTACACCCAAAGAACCAAGGAGGTGTGATCGGTAACAGTCTGGGATCAGTGTCTTATAACTACTCCCAAAGAACCAAGGGGGTGTGATCGGTAACACCTTAGGATCACAATGTCTAATGACTTCTACTGGGGGGAAGGGGAGGGGGAGGAAGGGTGTGATCGGTATCCTAGGATCAGCGGGTCTGATGACTACTCCCAGGAAGTGTGACCATTAATGGCCTAGAATCATGGTGTCTGATGCCTACTCCCAGGGGGTTGTGATCGGAAAAAGCCTAGTATCACAGTGTCCAATGACTGGTCCCAGGATCAGTGTCCGACTACTACGCCCAGGGTGTGTGACCAGTAATGGTCTAGGACAGGCATCCTCAAACTGCGGCCTTCCAACTGTTGGGAAATTACAACTCCCATCATGCCCACTGTTAAAGATTATATAAATGCGTGATGGGAGTTGTAGTTTCCCAACAGCTGGAGGGCCGCAGTTTGAGGATGCCTGGTCTAAGATCATGGCGTCTGATGACTACTCCCAAGAGGTGTGACCATTAATGGCCTAGAATCATGGTGTCTGATGACTACTCCCAGAAGGTTCTGATCAGTAAAAGTCTAGGATCACGGTGTCCAATGACTGGTCCCAGGATCACAGTTTCCGATGACTATTCCCAGCGTGTGTAACCAGTAATGGTCTAGGATCATGGCGGCTGACGACTACTCCCAAGAGGTATGACCATTAATGGCATAAAATCATGGAGTCGGAGGACTATTCCCAGGGGGGGTATGATCACTAACAGTCTAGGATCATGGTGTCCAATGACTACTCCCAGGGTGTGTGACCAGTAACGGTCTAGGAGCGAAGAGGGTGTGATCAGTAACATTGTGGCATCAAGGTGTCTGTGGGTCCTACCAGTAAGGGACAATACTACAGGGTACGAGTATCGCCCACCGGAGCTCGGCTACGTCTACGATATCACACACAGCGGCATGTGTGCACATACAATACTGCAAAGTTCTCCGAGAAGGAAGCGGCGGGCATGGTCCTGATCCAGAGGAAGTCCATCCGCGCGTCGTCTGATCCATGCAATGAGGACACATCTATCGCTTCTAGAATTATATACAGGCCGGTCCCAGCGTCCCGCGTGTAGTACCCCACCCGGGCAGGAGGGGCATCAGGACCCGGTTCACATTGAGGGCTATGAAATGCTGTGTCCATGGAGGAACATGCAGCAGCGTCTAAAGACGAGAGAACGGAAAGAGGGTTCAACAAGGAATGTGGAGGCCGCTGGGCGAGGAAGGGGCCAGTAAAGTGCAGCTAGTGACCGGGGGACATCAGCAGGAACATTCACAAGAAACCACAGAGCAGGATCCGGGGCAGCACCGTCACTCCTTGGCCTTGCCGATTATAGCCAGGATGTACAGGAAGATGTTGATGATATCTGTGTACAGGTTGAGGGCAGCAAATACATATTCTTCAGGGCTGAGCGACAGCTGCTTGTTGCCCAGGATCATCTGCGTGTCCACCGCCAGGAACTAAAAACACAAGGAGGAAAGGGTCAGCCAAAATCAAGGAGGTGCGGGGAATGTGGAGGGAGAATAGACGAGTCCCAGATAAAACCGTCCGCACCACCAACAACCAGCAACGCACACGACACCGGAAAACATGTGACAAACAAATCTTGGACATAATCCATGTTATCCACAACTCAGTTGTGAGAGTACGGCCAAACCACACCCCCGCCTTGTGCATGAGAATTTTAGGCTTTAGGGAACCACAGGGATGGAAATCGGCCCAAATTATGAATCGGTCACATTAACGTTTGGTATGCCTGGGTTGCTAAATTCATACTAGTGGAACTTGGCGGTCATGAGATCTGGCTAGGAGACTCCTAACAGTGACTGAAGCTGGAAATGAGCACCTGGCTGGTAATTAGCCATCCCCGCTGTGACCTAAACAGGAGGCGACGCTGGGGTTTTTTGGAGATTCCTTAAAAACACCCTAAGAACAAAAGTCCCATAGCTCCAGGGGTTATGATCAAGCATAGGTCTGTCCAGTTCTCTTCCGCTGTACTCAGCCCAGAGGCGTGGATCGAATAGGAAAGGTCCGGTTTTTGTGAATTTGTCCCTTTTTGGTCATACTGCACATTCTAGGTCTGTTATTTTGTAATTTTTGTAGCTGCGCCTGGAGCCGTGTATTAAAGCTTAAAACTTTAGCAGTTTCACTTTGTTGCCCTAACAAACCCTGTACAGTCATGGCCAAAAGTTTTGAGAATGACACAAATCTTCTATTTTCACATGATCTGTTGCCCTCTGTTTTTTCTGTGTGTTTGTCAGATGTTTTTATCACATACAGAAATACAAGTGCAATCAGATTATGAGGAACAAAAGCTTTTATTGACAGTTAGAAGGGATTAAATCAGCAAGTCAATATTTGAAAGTGTTGACCTTCTTCTTCAGGACCTCTGCAATTCTCCCTGGCAGGGCTCTCAATCACCTTCTGGAGCAAATCCTGACTGATACCCGTCCATTCTTGCACAATCAATGCTTGCATTTTTTTCACAATTTGTTGGTTTTTGTTTGTCCCCCCGTCTCTTGATGATTGACCACAAGTTCTAATGGGATTAAGATCTGGGGAGTTTCCAGGCCATGGACCCAAAATCTCTATGTTTTTGTTCCCTGAGCCATTTAGTTTATCACCTTTGCTTTATGGCAAGGTGCTCCATCATGCGGGAAAAAAGGCATTGGTGATCACCAAACTGCTCTTGGACGGTTGGGAGAAGTTGCTCTTGGAGGACATTCTGGTACCATTCTTTATTCATGGATGTGTTTTTAGGCAAGACTGTTAGAGAGCCGATTCCCTTGGCTGAGAAGTAACCCCACACATGAATGGTTTCTGGATGCTTTACAGTTGGCATGGGGACAAGACGGGTTTGTATCGCTCACCTTGTCTTCTCCGAACAAGCTGTTTTCCAGATGTTCCAAACATTCGGAAAGGGGATTCATCAGAGAAAATGACTTTACCCCAGTCCTCAGCAGTCCACTCCCTGTACCTTTGGCAGAATATCAGTCTGTCCCTGATGTTTTTTCTGGAGAGAAGTGGCTTCTTTGCTGCCCTCCTTGACACCAGGCCTTGCTCCATGAGTCTCCGCAGTCTCACAGTGCGTGCAGATGCACTCACACCTGCCTGCTGCCATTGCTGAACAAGCTCTGCACTGCTGGTAGCCCGATTCCCAAGCTGAAACACTTTTAACCCCTTAAGGACCCGGCGTTTTTTTGGGCGACACATTCGTTTTTCCCTCCTCGCCTTCTGAAAGCCATAACATTTCTATTTTTCCACCTACATAGACACATGAGGGCTTTTATTTTGCGGGACAAGATGTACTTTCTAATGGTGTTATTCACTATACTATAGAATATACTGGAAACCGCAAAAAAAATTCCAAGGGGGGACAAATTGTGAAAAAAAAAAAAGTTTTTTCGCCATGTTTTGCGGGGGTTTTGCTTTTATGCGTTCAATCTTCGGTGAATATAATGTGTTATCTGTATTCTACAGGTTGTTACGCATCCGGAAATACCAAACATGCAGGGGTTTTCCCTTATGTTTTGGTCCGTAAAAAAATTCCCAAAAATTTTCTATTTTTGAAATTTGCGCCACGGCGCCATTTTGTGCAACCAATAACTTTTTTGTACTAACACCTAAGGACGTCAGTGAGGGGGCATTTTTGCGGGCTGAAGTGTACTTTTTTTCGCTAGCAGTTTGGAATGCATGCAACTTTTTTGATCATTTTTTATTCCATTTTTTGAAATGACGTAAAATTACCAAAAACGCAATTTTGGGGTTTGGAATTTTTTTTCTTCTACGGTGTTCACGAAAAGGATAATGATTTATATTTTTATAGAAACGGACATTTTCAGAGGCGGCAATACCAAATATGTGTAACTTTTTTATTATTTTAATGATTTTATTTGTAAAATGGGGAAAGGGGGTGATTTGAACTTCAATACTTTTTTTTTGTACTTTAAAACTTTATTTTTTTTACTGTAACATTGAGGCCCACCTGTGGTACTTGACCACTATGGGGCGCGATTGTTAATACAAACCCAATGCATTGCATAGGAAATGCATTAGGGTGTACAAAGATGGCGGTTTCCCCACTTCCTGTTGCGGGCGGGAAATGGGCAAACCGGGCCCGGGTAAGTGACGGGAGCCTTCACAAAGCTTCCCACCACAATGCCCGGTGATCGGATCGGAGCAGCATAGCTGTGCTGATGCCGATCACCGCACCGATCGGCGTTAATTCAGACGCCACGGCCATCTTTGCCGCGGTGCCTGATGGGTTAAACAGCGCCGGCAGGCGGAGCCACCCGCCGGCGCTGTTTACTGCCGGTGTTTAGCGTCGATTTGCCGCTAACACCCGCCGGCTGTGCGGGGGGGGGGGGCGCGCCGCGATCCCCCTGCAAAAGCCCCCTTTGCGGCCTGGGACGTACTCATACGCCCAAGGTCGTTTAAGGGGTTTAAGAGACTGTCCGGCGCTTTTCTGGTCTTTCTTGGGCGCCCTGGAGCCTTTTGGCAACAACGGAACCTCTCTCCTTGAATTCCTTGATGATGCGATAGATTGCTGACTGAGGTGCAATCTTTCTAGCTGCGATCCTCTTCCCTGTTAGGCCAGTTTTGTGCAGTGCAATGATGACTGCACGTGTTTCTTTAGAGATAACCATGGTTAACAGAAGAGAAACAATGATGCCAAGCACCAGCCTCCTTTTAAAGTTCCAGTGGTGTGATTCTTACTTTAAACATGACAGATTGATCTCCAGCCCTGTCCTCATCAACACCCACACCTGTGTTAATGGAGCAATCACTGAAACGATGTTAGCTGCTCCTTTTAAGGCAGGCCTGCAATGAAGTGCAAATGTGTTTTGGGGGAAAAAGTTCATTTTCTAGGCAACTATTGACTTTGCAATTAATTGCTGTTAAGCTGATCACTCTTTATAACATTCTGGAGTATATGCAAATTGCCATTATAAAACCTGATACAGTAGACTTTGTAAAAAGTAACATTTGTATCATTCTCAAAACTTTTGGCCATGACTGTATATATCTCTGAAGAGTGAGCAAATTCTGTAGTTAAGGTGGTGACAATGGGTGTGTTGCTCATAGTGTAGACTGAGCGAGGGCCAAGTGCGAGCTGTTGGGGTCTAACGCAGCCCCTGGTCGTCCCCAAGTTGTGCAGAACGATGTGGGGCCTGAGTGTCCAAGGCGGACTGTGCCCTAGAGCCCCCTCCGCCTGTGATTTCCCATCTCCCGGGCAGGGGCATTTTACTCTCTGTCTCCTTTATTTGTGCCCTCGCTCTTCACTAGTAGTTCCCCCCATTCATGACACGTATAGCTGAGGAACAGTCCACACATAGGAGTTAGGAAAGGAGACCTTATAACACAGGATAGAACATGGTCGCGGCTTATGAAGCTACTCATACATTGTGTCGGTGTGAGATATATATCTGACATTCCAGAACACCTTATACCAGATCTGGTCGTGGTCCTCGGCCTCAGGGAAAACACTTGGCTGATTGGTAAAATACCATTCATGGGGCAGAGACTGTAATGTGTTACTAGCTGATGGGCTCTGTGATTCCTTATCTCTCTATGACCTTCTAGAAATAAAGCCGGGGGGGAAGAAAGTAGATTCCCCGGAGACTGAGAACTTCTTCGGTTTGTGTTGACTCTTCTTGCCCCAGCGCACTACACTAATTAGAAAACCAAAGTGAACGCTCTTACCAGATGATTTGAAACTGACCCAAATTATTGCTTTAACTCTGGCTAATGAAGAGGGGCAGAAGCCGACCCCACCAGGACATACGTGTGGTTAGACGCACTTACTGACATGTGCAGCCATGCTTACACTCAGCAGCGGCTGCACCGCGGGGGAGGAGGGAGCAGAGTCGGCGACATCACACTCAGCAGCGGCTGCACCGCGGGGGAGGAGGGAGCAGAGCCGGCGACATCACACCCGGGCTTTCACCCCGGGGGGGGGGGGAGCAGAGCGGGCAATTCACAGGGGTAGGGGGGGGGAGGACGAGGGGAGGGGGGGGGGGGCAAGTCGGGGACATCAACTCAGGCCCGGGTCACCCGGGGGGGAGGGAGCCGATCGGGGACTCACACCAGAAAAGGCTGCACGCGGGGAGGAGGGAGGAGAGTCGGCGACATCACCCTCACAGCCGCGCAGGGGGGAGGGGGAGCGAGCGGCGACTACACTCACAGCGGCGCACCGGGGGGAGGGAGAAGTCGGGACATCCACTCGCGCGGCTTTCAGGGGGGGAGGGGAGGGGGGAACCCTTCCGGGCGACCCCGGGGGGGAGGGGGCGAGCCGGGGACATACATCGCAGGCTGCACCCCGGGGGGGGGGAGGGAGCAGAGCCGGCAAAACCACTGCTACCGGGAGGGGGAAAGGGGAAAAAAAGGGCGGGGGGGGGCCGGGACCCTCACACTCAGCAGGCTGGCGGGGGGGGAGGGGCAGAGTCGGGCCCACCGATCCCCCGGGGGAGGAGGAGCCCGGTCGGCGACATCACACTCAGCAGCGGCTGCACCGCGGGGGGGGGGGAGCAGATTCGGAAAAACATACGGGGCTGACGGGGGAGGGGGAGCAAGGGGTGGCGACATACCTCAGCAGCGGCTGACCCCGGGGAGGAGGGCAGGGGTCGGGACATCAAACCGAGCGCTGCAAGGGGGGTGGAGGAGCAGGGTCGGCGACATACATCAGCAGCGGGCAAGGCGGGGGGAGGGAGAGAGTCGGGACATCAAACCAGCAGGGGGTGCAGGGGGGAGGGGGGAGAGAGCGGGACATCACACCAGCGCGGCGCAGGGGGGGGGAGGGAGCAGATCGGCGACATACATCGCAGCGGGGGCACCGCGGGGGGGGGAGGGAGCAGGGAGCGGGGACATCCCCTCCCGAGGGTTTTCCCCCAGGGAGGAGGAGCAGGGGCCGGCGAAATCACACTTAGAGGTGCACCCGGGGGAGGGGGAGGAGACCGGGGTCACACCCCAAAGGGGGACCCCGGGGGGGGGAGGGGGCAGAGCCCCGGGGTGCGGGGAGGAGAGAGCAGAGGCCGGGACATCACCTACGCACCCTGCACGGGGAGGAGGGGGGCAAGGGTTTGGCGACTCACCTACGCACTGCACACGGGGGAGGGGGAGAGTCGGCGATCGCGGGGAAAAGGGGGGGCAGAGTGGGGGTCACACTCCAAACGGCTGCACCCCGGGGGGGGGGGAGCAGCGGGGATCCGGGGAGGAGAGGCAAGCGGCGAATCACATCCCCAGCTGCACGGGGGAGGAGGGGGGCAAGCCCGGGGTTTGGGGATCCCAAACCCGAGCCGTTTGGAAAGGGGGGGGAGGGGGGCAGAGTGGGGGACATCCACTCCCGCGGCTGCCCGGGGGGGAAAGGGGGGAGGGACGGCGACATACAATCAGAGCGGCCCGCACCGCGGGGGGGGGGGAGGGGCAGATTTTTGGGGGCATCAATCCGCAGCGGGGTGCACCCGGGGGGGGGGAGGGAGCAGAGCGGGGGGAATCACAATAGCAGGGGGTTTCCCGCGGGGGGGGGAGGAGGGGGGGGGAGGCGAATCACCCCTCGAGCGGCGCACCCCGGGGGAGGGGGGCAGATCGGGGCTCCATCAGAGGGTTTACCCGGGGGGGGGAGGGAAACAGAGCGGCGATCGCGGGGGGGGAGGGGGGGAGCAGAGTCGGGGATGGGGGGGAGGGGGGGGGAGGTCGGGAATCACACTCAGAGCGGGTGCAGCGGGGGAGGGGGGAGCAGAGTCGGCGAATCACATCCCCGCAGCGGCTGACAGGGGGGGGGGAGGGGAGAGTCGGGGAATAATCGCAGGGGTGACCCCGGGGGTGGGGGGGCCCGAGTCGGCGGAAACACATCGCAGCGGCTGACCGCGGGGGGGAGGAGGGGGAGCGGCGAAAAATCAGCAGGGGGCTTTAGGGGGGGAGGAGGGGGAGAGTTCCCGGGGGACATTTCCCCTTTTTCAGGGTTTCACCGGGGGGGAGGGGGGAGATTTGGCGACCCATTCCCGCGCGGCTGACCCCGGGGGGGGAG
>JAODAL010067863.1:0-17089 GCA_025379985.1 Phyllomedusa bahiana
TTCCTTTGCTTGAATGGGTTTTCATACATTTTAAATTTAATTTTTTAATTGGAAATGGGAAAGCTTATATTTCATTTCCAAATTTGCATCAATCGTGTTTTTCAATTCCCAAATTTTTATGAAACAGAATGTTAAAAATTTTTTCCCTTTTCCATGCATTTTTGTTGAAAAAAGTAATGATTTCATCTATTATTTTTTCATATCTACGTGAAAAAATAAGTACAGAACAACAGATGGCTCAAGGATTAAGCACCAAAGAACCTGAATTTACAGGCCTGAGCTTTCTTTGCTGTACATGTACATAAATAATGCATGAACATGAATCAATCACCAGTGGCATGAATTAGGGGTAACAAATTTCCCTGATTTAAAAAATTGAGGGAACCGTGAAAAACAACAAAAAAAAAAAAACTTATTGAAGGGGGTTTTGTATTCTTTTTAAAATACATTTTCTTATTCCCTTTTTAAAAACCAAATTTTTGCTGGGCAACTGACATTAAAAGAAAATATAGCTAGACTAGCAAACAAGTATTTCCTATGAGGAAAAAAAATTTTTAAAAATTTTGGGCATAACAAAAAATTTTTTGGGTTTTTTCATTCTGAAAACAATCAGAAATTTTTGGTCGGGGTTCGTAGTAAAGATAAATTATCAGGAGAAAAAATTTTAAAACCCCTTCCATTTAAAACCTTGTTTAAAAAACGGGGTTAAAAAATATTGCTAAAATAAAATTATATAAATATATACATATAATATATATTATATATAAATAAAATTATACATATATATATATAAAAATATATAAACATATATATTTATATATATATTTTCTTTATATTTTAAAATATATATATTTTATATAAAATATATAAAAAACACATATATATACATATATTACACATATATTACAAATATATATACTTACATAAAAAAACCCTACACACATATCTACAAATTATACATATAAAAATTTATATATACATATACAAACATTTTACATACATACACACATATCCCTACATAAAAAATATATCCCTTACACACATAAACATACCATTATATTTACTTTTACACATATATACATACATATATAAAATACATACACATATAAAAACAATATATCACTCCCCGGCCACTTTTTTAAAGGAAAAACCCCAGCTAGTAAGGGTTTTGGGCCCCCCTTTTGCCTTCAAAACCGCCTCAATTCTTCGGGGCCTGATTCAACAAGGTGTTGAAACCCCGATGCTCAAATTGGTACCAAGGGGGCCCCCAAATAGGGGCCAGGAAAATATTCCCCAACCTTTGAAAACCCCCACCACCACCCTGAACCTTTGATACAAGGCAGGATGGTTCCATGCTTTCATGTTTTTGACCCCAAATTTTTACCCTCCATCCGAATGTCGCAGCAGAAAACGAGATCATCAGACCAGGGGAACATTTTTTCCCAAATTTTTACTGTCCAATTTCGATGAGCTTGGGCAAATTGGAGCCCCCGTTTTTCCCGTTTTTAAACTGGGAAAGGGTGGCACCGGTGTGGGCTCCTTGCTGTAGCCCATCTGCCCAAAGTTCGCCGCTGTGCGTTCAGAGATGCCTTTTGCCTCCCCCGGTTGTAACGGGTGGCTTTTGGGGTCACTGGTTTCCTTTCTTTTCAGCTCGAACCCTCCCGCCCCTTCTCCTTTTACCTCTGGGATCAACCCAAAGGGATTTCCGCCCAAAAGGGGCTTGGCCCCTCAAATGGATGTTTTTTCTTTTTTTGGGCCCTTCTCGTAAACCCTAGAGATGGTTTTTGCGGAAAATCCCCGGAGATCACCGTTTTTGAAATACTCGACCAGCCCTTCTGGCACCAAAAAAACCATGCCAAAAGGGTTTAAAAGGCCCCTCAAAAAAACCTTTCTTCCCCATACTGATGCTCGGTTTGAACTGCAGGAGATTTGGCTTGCCTGTCTACATGCCCAAATTTCACTTTAGTTTCCCCCTTTTGATTGGCTGATTAGAAATTAAGTGTTTTAACCCAGCATTTGGGGCCCGGTGTACCTTAAAAAATTTGGGCCCGGGGTGTTATACCCTCCACATAACATAAAATTTTATATATTAAAACCACATAACATACATATATAATACTCACATATAAAATATATTCATCCCTATACATTTATTAAAATTCAAAAATTACATAAAATATAAATATATACAACCACATAAACATACATAAAATATAAAACTTCCACATATACAATATTAAAAAATTTCCCATCCAATTTTTAAAATATAATTTTAAAACAACCACATATACATATTTAAAACATCCACTATAAATTAAAATACATATATATAAACCACATAAATTTTATATACATCCCCATAAATATTATATTATAAATACATACCCCACATATACATATATAAAATAAAATACACACTTTTACCCAAAATATAAAAATACCTACACACATATAATAATATATATCATCCACCATATACCCTACAAAATATTTTATACATCCCCACAATATACATACATATATAAATACAAACCACTTAAAAATATTAAAAAATACATCCACTTTTACATATAAATACATACAACCCTATACATATATATACATCCACATATACATAATATATATTTAAAAATATATATATCCCTAATTTTTTTATATATATATATACACATTACATACCTTTTATACATCAAAACATATACTACACACATATAATAAAACACATATACATACACACATATACATAAAACACATATTAAAAACACCCTTTTACATCATACACACACACATATACAACATATTCATACCCTTTAAAAAAAATATATTAAATATACATTTCAACACCTACATACATTAAAATACATAAAATTTCACCCTAAAATATATATACCTAATACACATACAAATAATTTCATACATACACTACATACATATACTTTAAATATACATTTCAAAATATAATACATACAAAAACATATATAAATATACATACATATACATATTTAAAAATATACACATATTCATTATACCCAAAAAAAAAACATATAAAATATACATTTAAAATACATAAAAATAACATATACATACATTTATAAAATTTTTAAAATATACATACATAATATTAATTATACAAATAAACATACATATATACATAAATATATACTTAAACATAATATTTTATATATATAAATATATTAAACACACACATTTTAATTTTAAACATTCACACAAATACATTTATACATATATTTTATATATATATAATTTAAAATTTAAAACACACACCCCCTTATAATATACTTTCACACATTTTTCATTCATATATATGGGATTAAAACCATATACATTTCCACCATTTACACACACCCCATTATACATAAACACTTTTACACACATACAATTTATATATTAGTAAAAAAATTAATACACACACATATAATACATAAATATACAAACAAACAAAGGGTATACACACACGTATATATATGCATTCCTCTGCCAATGTGTGTTTTACAATCTGTTAGGATAGCTTTCTCTGTTTAAAATTAAAATTTGGGCGACTTTTTTGGAATGGTTTTAGTGACAGGGCCCAACTAAACCCATTTCCTTTTGTTTTACCAGGTTTTAAAGGGTGTGCTAAAAAAGAGTTGGAGCAACACTTGAAAAAAAACCCAAAAAAGGCGGGTCTGATTACCCCCCCGGGGGGGTTTTAAAAGCCGAGCCCGCGAAGGGAAATTTTTTTTTTGGGGGCTGGTCCCTTTGGCCCCCCCCACTGGTAGGTTTTTTATTTTAAAGGGGCCAAAAGGCCCCAGGGTTTATTTAAGGGTTAAATTTGGGTTACTATTAACCCCGATGATACTGCCCCCGTGGGGTTTTTGGAGTGACCTGTGTGCCACAGCAGTTTTACAAAAGAACGAAGATACCATGTGCTTAATGTACCCCCTCGACTGTCTGAGATAACAGCAGGAAGTTAGTGCCTACGATACATATATGTATATATTTATATACATACACATATACTGTAATAGAAAACTTATAAAATTTAAAAACCCTTTTCCAGAACAACTTTTTTTTTTTCCATCTGACAAAACTGCTGGGTTTTAAAGGGACAGTGGACGGTTTTTAATAAATTTGTTCCCCTCCCTTCGCTTTTTACCACCTTCCTTTCCAAGCGCTTCTATGTTGGTTTCGGGTGTGAATGAAAAAAAGCCTCCCCTTATCCCGGTTTTTGCTTGGGGGCACAGTTTTCTTCCCCCTTTAACCCCCACCCCTGGTGGGGAATGCAAAGGCCCCCAATTTACCCCACAGTAAAAAAAAAAATTTTTCCAATTCCCCAAGTTTTTTTTAAGATTTCCTGAAGGTTTTAGAAAAACCACTAGTGCCCCAGCCCCTCGCAGGCTATGTTAAAAATACTTGTCATGCAGCTAAAAAAAAACTAGGAACAGTTTAACTCAGTGCGTTTGTTTTCAGATAAAACGTCAATGCAATACAATTAAGGGGCTCACAAAGGAAGAAGACTATCTCTTTCACCCTATTCCCTTGTACAATAAAACTAGGTTGGCAATGGGTTGTCAGGGCATTTGCCCTCAAATAAGGTTAATTCCAGAGGCAATAACCCAAAAGGGGTTGCTTTCCGTTATTGTTAGCAGGTTGATATGGAGAGATACCGAATATCCATTGCTCTTGTGCCCTTAAACCTTCTTTACGACTTTCAAAAGAAATGTAAAATGACAAAAAAAAAAGAAAATTACGGGGAGACCTTTTTGCAGAGTCTTAATTTTAATTTTAAAAGCAAATGGAATGACTTCAATCTAAAAAAAAAAGTTTAATCAATATAGGGAAAGGGTGGCATTATTTTAATCTTCCACTTTTTTTAGGGGTGTATTGTGCTGTTAATTTTCTGCTTTTTAAAAAACTATATTGATTGTATAGGTGGAACACGAAAATCATTAAAATAAGGGGAAAAAATTTTGTGAAAGACAAAGGAGCGTGGGATAATTTTTTAAACCCTGTTTGTTTTTAAACTATGCTTAAAATATTGTGTGCATGTGTCAAATCTATTTTTGTTTACTTTTGGTTTCATTATTTTTTCCCCGGAAAAAGGGTAAAGTAGGTATTTAGAGTTTTATGGGGCTTTTGACAGATATTTCAATTCAAGATGTCAAATGGGAAATATAAAAAAGAAAAGTAGAGGCGACTGTCACAGGTCTTAGGTAAAAAGACTTGGTATAGCTTTTAAACATCAACTAGTTTAAGTCAAAAATTAAGCCATAATTTTTTCCAAAATACTCTGAAAATTTTGGGCAATTATCCCACCACCCCTCCATTATCATTTTTTTGGCTTTGGGAAAAGAAAAAAAAAATTTTTCCCCAAAATTTCAAAAACTGTCATATTCTATTTGGGTATCCCGGGTTGTTTAATTTATTTTTGGGAATTTGGGTATCTAATTTTGGGGGCTGGGAGACTTAAGACTTATAAAAAAAGCAGGAATTGTAGCCTTCTTGGCGCCCGCTTTTGGGGTTTTGGCAATCTGATCAATATATAATCCCCTGGTAGGAGACTCTTTTTGAGGACTTGAAAACAAGCTCGAATTGACTTTTTTAGTTCCCCTGATTAACCGAGGGGGGCAATATCTAAAGATACTGGTCCCCCCGCCCTTTTTTCCTTTTTTTTAACCCTCGCTGGGATAAAAAAAAAGAAATATTTGAGGGAAAAACGACAATAACCATTTATCTATAGAAAATTTGAAATTTATCGGATTTTTTGTATTTCAATAAAAATTTTAATTTTTGGTTTTATTTTAAAGAACAACCCAATTAACGTATTCTGTGTTATCCCTAAGCAGAACCCAAGGGGAAAAGTTTAAACACCAGAATTTAAAAAGAAGCCCTATGTTTTTTATATTGCCCCCTTTGTTCCTGATGTCAGAGCATTACTTTCCCCATTTTTTCTTTAAAGTATTAATTCTATCCCAAAAAACCATCTGTTCTTGTTTTATTTTCAATATATTTTATTCTTTTTAAAATACATCAAAAACATTTTTCTATATTAAAAGCTCTGAATTTCTTTTTTACATGGTTTTTTGACTCATGCTCTCTTTTCTTTAGTTAGGGGTTTTTTTTCTTTAATGCTATGGAATCATAAATTTTTAGCTTTTTTTTCTATTTGCCCATTTTTTTAAAAACCCCTTACAGGTATTTCTTTCAAATCTCAAAATCAAAATTTTTTATAAAAAATTATGCACGAATGAGTTTAATGCCCAAAAGGAAAACTTTTGGGGAGCCCTTGTTTTGATTGGGTTTTTCCCCCTTTTTCTGGCGTCAAATGCGCCTAGCCGGCTACGATTTTCTAATGGCCAAATTTGCGGGGGTTAGGTGCTTTTCATAAGTTTCGTCATTTTCTAATGGGGCCTTATTTTGAGGGGGCCGTCACACCCCACTCGAATATTAGATACATATAAAAAGTGGTTCAGAAAAATAAAAGGCGCAAAACTCCCTCCCGAAAAGGCGCCCTTTCCAAGGGTAGCTTCTTAAAGCCTAAAGGATTCAAAGGGGCGAAGATTTGCTAAAAAGGGCAAAAAATTTTCCCTTATTTTAAATTTTCCACATCCAAAAATAATAAAAAGAAATTTGATATTTTATAAAAACTTTTTAAAAATTAAACACAAAATTTTAAAAAAAATATGTTTTTAAATATAAAAAAAAATATAAAAAATTTTAATGCCCCCAAAAAAAAAATTTTAATTTTTTTTTTTAAAAAAAAATTTAAATTTAATAGAATCAAAATTTGTTTTACATTAAAAAACCCCACTGATGATTTTTGGCCCCAAGATTTAAAACTTTTAATTTTTACTACATTTTTTTGGGAAAATTTTTTTTTTGCTGCTTAACCCTTTTAAAATTTTACATACAGCAAGAGCCAGCAAAAGTAAAGTCTTGCTGGGACCTGTGGTCCCCCCAAGCAGCACCCAGCCCCCAAAATTTTTCCCTTTTAAATTGACATCTTTTCTAATGACTTATTTTATTTTCAACCTATCTATAGCCCTATCAAATGCCTTTATACATTTTTTGGGGCTTTTATAAAAAAACCTAATTTCCCACAAGGGGGGGAAACACAAAAGGCGAGGGGCGGAAAACTTTAACTCCTTTTTAAAATTTGCAAAAAAAATTTAACTTTCTTTCTTTTTCAGGCGCTTTTTAACACTAAAAATTTTAGATTGAAAATTTCCCACTTGGGAAAGCATCTCCCTTTTCATAAAGTCCCCCTTTGTGTGAAGGGGAAATTGTAGCAGTCTATAAAATAGTGGTTTTGCTTAAGTAAATATTTAATTTTTTTTAAAAATTTGAAAAATTTTCATCCCGGGAAAGAAAAAAGGGAAAAATGGTTCTTATTTAAGGCTTTTACGGAGGGGAATGGGGGGGGGGGAATCATTTCCCTTCACCCAACTACAGTGAAACCCAAGCACATCTTTTGTTTAGGGCCCCAAAAATTTAAAAAATAAGGAAGCCCCAAATCTGTAAGGGGGAAATTTATTAAAAAAAAAGTTTAAAAATTTTGGGACTTTTTTAACTCAAAGGGACCAAAGACTTTTAGAACAGAAAAAGCCCCTCTGCTTTGGGCTAAAATATGTCTCCCCAAGTGTAAAAAATGACACAATTTTCTAAGGCCCAAATTCATGGGACCCCCACCAATGGGATTTTCCTCAATTCCTGAAAAAGGGAAAAAATTAAATTTATTTCCCCTTAAAAAGATTATAAAATTAAAAAAAAAAAAAAAAAAATCCCAAATTTTTTTTTTCTCCCAAAAAAGGACAATAGGAATAAATACAAAAATTTTCGGGGTACTAACGTAAAAAAGCTTTGTTGCTAGGAAATAAAAGGGAAAAGTCCAATTTTAAAACCCCTTAAGGACCCAGCTTGTTTTGCCCTTCCGACAAAAGCCCAAATTTTTAAAAAATCTGACATGTGCCCAATTTATTTTAGAATAACTTTTTGACCCCTTTTCCTATTCATGTAAATTCAAAGATTGTTTTCTCGTGACACATTTGCTTTAATTAGTAAGAAATTTTTATCCATACAATCCTTTTTGGGTTTGTGAAAAATATAAAAATTTTTCATGAAAATGGGGAAAAATTTGCGTTTTTTGGAAAAGTTAAAAATTTTCTGCGTGAAAGACAAAAGAATTTTTTCACCACAAAAATGTTTATAACTCCATCTTCCATATGTCCATTTATAGGTTGGCATCATTTTTTTAAATGTTTTTTTTTTTTTTTTTTTCCCGGCCTTTTGAGGGTTTTTGGGTTTTTTAGTAGCAATTTCTCAATTTTCAAAAAAATTTGCAATAAAACATTTTTTTAGGGCCCCACCCCAGTTCTGTTTGTGGCTTTGAGGGCCCTGGCTTTTTTAGATCCCCCCCTAAGTGACGCCATTGAGAAACACGGGCCCCCTTAACGTATTTAAAACCACAAATTTGGGAAGTTTGAAAACCCTTCAGTTATTTCACAAAAATTTAAAGCAAAGTGGGGGGAAATTTAAAAAATTTCACTTTTTTTGCAGATTTTAAAATATTATAAAAATTTTAAACTGGAATACGGTAAATGGGGGGGGGGGGGGGGTGGCGGGGGGGGGGGGGGGGGGGGACCGGGGGGGTGGGGGGGGGGTTTAAATGAACCCTTTAATATAAATTTTTCCCCCAGGCCCTTCCTTTTTTTGGATATCCCATATTGGCCCTAGTGAAATTTTTTTGGGCCTCCCAAAAAGCCCGAATGGGAGGAAAGACCTCCCTATACCCCGGGGGTTCTAAATTTTCAATACGTTTTTTTTTGGCGCCATTTCAGGTTTGGGGCACCCAAGGTCCCAAAAAACTTAAAAAACACCCCTAAATAGCTGCATAGGGGAAATTTAAAACCCCTTAAAACAAATTTTATCCAGGGGGCATTG
The DNA here is from genome assembly GCA_025379985.1 of Phyllomedusa bahiana. Taxonomy (NCBI): domain Eukaryota; kingdom Metazoa; phylum Chordata; class Amphibia; order Anura; family Hylidae; genus Phyllomedusa; species Phyllomedusa bahiana. Next base: position 8,941 of record JAODAL010067863.1, read on the forward strand.
GAGTATATAAAAACCCCAACGGGTAAATTCAAAAATTTTTTTTTGCAAAAGGGGCTGTAAAAAATTTAAAAAAAAATTTTTTTTTTTAAATTTAATCTCCCTTTTTTTAGTTTTAAAATTTTTAAATATATACAAAGGAATCTTGGAAAAAAAAACCCAAAAAAACTTTGTTTAAGAAATTTTTTCCCCAATTTTCGGCAATACCCTACATGGGGTGTAAACTGCTTTTTGGGGCCTGGCGGGGGGTAAAGGGAGGGAGCGCTTTTTGGGTTTTTGGAAACGCAGATTTTGGTGGGGCCATGTCGCTTTTTCGCAAAGCCCCCAAAGTAGCAGAACGGGGCAAACCTTTCCAAAAGGGTTCCCCCCCTTTTTAAATTTTCACCCCCATCAGGGACTCATCAAAGGGGTGTACGGGTGCATTTTGGATGAAACGGGTTTTTCCCATATTTTTTTTTTTAGCAGGGGGGAAAAAAAAATTTGGGTGTGAAAACGCGGGTTCGGTTTTGTTTTTTGATTTTCCCAAATTTTCCCAGCTTTCGCCGTGCAATGTAAAGGATCTGATAACTTTTAGGGGGGGTCGGTATTTTTTTAAAAGTAAGATTTTATATAGTTTTTTCTTTTTTATTACTTTTACACAGTAGAAATATTCTATAAAAAAATTGCGTTTTTTTTTGTTGTCCTTTCTGACAGCCATCCCCTTTTTTTTATTTTGCTGTGTGCAAGCTGTTATGGGTTGTTTTTTGGGGGGATGGTTAAAATTTTTTTTAATTGGTACCATTATGCGGTGCTTATAAAGGCTATTTTCACTTTTTTTTAAAGGGTTTTTTGTAGTTTTTTTGAAAAAAATACAGAAATTTTTGGGGGGGTTGTTTTTTTATAGCGGCACTGTAGGGTTTATATGGACATGGTGCTTTACTCAGCGGGTTCAATACAATTAAACTGATCCCCCCAATTTTTGGAAATATTTTTTATTGTTTTAAAACTGGCTTTTTTCAATAAAAAACACTTTTATTAAACCCAAAGGAAAAAACGTTTCTGCATCCCCAAAGGGCCCTGAGAGCCATAACTTTTCCCATTTTTCTTTGTTTGGGACCCCTGTGTAGGGCTTGTTTTTGCGAGTGAGTTGACATTTTTTTAGAAACCCTTTTTTGGGGGGGGACAAGGTTTTTTTATCCTTTTAAACCCCTTTTTTGGGGGCCCAGGGTGAAAAAAAATACTGCAACCCCTAAAAGTGTTTTTTTTTTTTAAAACAGGGCCCACCGTGCAGTTTCCTTAATGTTAGTTTTACTTTTTTGGGCGCAAAACAAATTAGGGTTAAAACCCCTTTTTATATATTTTTTTTTATGTTAAAGCACTTTTAAAAAAAAAAAAAAGTTTTTTAGTGTGTAAAAAAATTATTTTTCATCGTATTTTTCTGAGAGCTTTTAACTTTTTTTATTTTTCCGTATACAGGCTGTATAAGGACTTTTTTTTTTGGGGGAAATAAAACTGACTTTTTTAATTTGGTAAAATTTTGGCTTTTTTCTGGGAGTTTTGATCGTTTTTTTTTCCTTTTTTTATTTGCTGCGGGATGACCAATAATCTTAATTCTGGATTGTTTTTTTTTTTTTTTACGGTTCACCGTAGGGGTTAATTAACATGAAAGATTTAAAAGGGAAAGGGGTGTTACGAAACGTGGCGATCCCAAAAAATGGGTACTTTATTTTTTTTTGATCTTTTTTTGGGGCGAGGGCGTTTGTAAAGGGAAAAGGGGGGTTACGTATTTTTATTTTTATTTTTTTTGTTAGTTTTTTTAATTTTGGTTTTTTCCCCTTTTTTTTTACTTTTTTCACTTTTTCACTTTTTTATTTTATTTTTCCCATGGGGGTTTTTGAATGAGAGATCTTTAGTTTTTCTCTTCAATAAAAATCTTTGAAATAGCTTTTTTGTTGACGGGTTTCCCTATGAAAAACTGCCCAGCCCACGATCCCGGGGCCCGTGCCTACAGGCAGGGCCCGGGCCCTGTTACGTCCCCAGAAAAACCCGGAAGGCATTCTTGCCTTCCGTCTGTCTGTCAGAGGGCAGGAGCTGCAGGGAAATCTTGCGTTTCCGTGCCTGCCGCCGCCGACGAGCCCAAAAGGAGGAGCGATCTCCCCCTGGCCCTCTCTTGGGTTTATTGCGACCCATGGGCCGCGATAATTAAGGGGTTAATGCCCCCCCCCGGAGCGTTCCGGGGGTCGGGGCTGACGTTTTGGCGGGTTGTCCTTTTAATAAAAACAGTGAAAAACCCCGCACCGGACCCGCCCCCAACTCTGCTTTAAGTTCCGGGGGATCCTCAACGTACCCCTTACTCCGGGGTGCGTAAAACCCCCCAAACAAACCCTGGACTTTATGGATACATCTAAGGTCTTAAGGGGGTTTAAAAAAATTTTAAAAAAAAAGCCTTTTTTTTGGTTTTAAATTATCTAATTACATTTGAAATTGCCCCAAAACTCTAAAATGGAGTAGAAGTCAGAAGGGGTGAGAAGTTAAAAACCCTCGCTCCTCTTCAAGGAGGAAAATTTTTCACCACCCTATATATGGCAAAAAACCAGGCAGAATTCTGCTTGCCCTAATGTCCGAACACCTCACCACACGTGACTGGGGGCCACTGAAATTTGGGGAAACTTATCTCCACTTGCGCCCCACCCCCTCAATCAGGGAGCGGGAAACAAGCATAAATCTACCAAAAAGACAGTTTTTCCCGCCCCCAAAAAATACACGCTGCCACCAAACCCTTTCCTTTAATAAACCAAAAAAAAAATCAGCCGGAAGGAATCTGATTCCCAACAGATATTCTAAAAAACATAAAAAAAAGGGGTCAACTCACTGCTCTCCAACAGCTACAAAAAGAAAATTTCACTCCTTTAAGAAAATGGATCCGTGAAAAAACAAGAATTTTCGTTTTTGGCTAACTTTAATTTTAAAAAAAGATTTTAAGTTCTTACATAAAAAGAATATAATAAAAATGGCTATGGATACGCATCAAAAAAGTTATTTAAAAAAAAAAGGGGGAAAAAAGAGAAGAATTCCCCACCCTTTCAAAATGTTTTCCCGATCAGGTCCCGGGGGAAAAGGGTGGAAAAAGGGACACAGCTCAATCCAGGATTTGACCCCCCAAAAATGAAAAGACTATAGGGGGCCTCGGGGCTTATACCCGTCTAGGTTTTCCCCTCCTCTCTCTTTTTGCCTACTTTTTACTTGCTGAAAATTTTTGATGAGGTGGGGGGAAAACGTGATTGTCGGGGAGGGGTTTTTGCGTACTATTGCCCCCCCAGATGGCAATCCCCGGAATTCCCCCCTTCTCTGGGGGAATCAATTGGGCAGTGTCTATTTTGGGGGGGGGGGGAGGGGGTCAAAGGGGAATCTGTTAAACTTTTTTGGGGGGGGAATTTTTTATGTTACGAGTCGTAAAAAATTTGGGTTAAACAGAAAAGGGACCCGGGGGGTAGCCCCACAGGGCACCCTACGGATTCAGACCCATGCTATAAAATTTCCCTAAGGGGGGGGGTGGGGGTTGTGTCCCAAGCTACAAGGGGAATTCTGGACTTTTCCCCGTTTTAAAAATGGTTTGGGGTGACGAAAATTTAAAAAACATTTAAAATTTTCCGTTTTACTACATCACAACTAAAAAAGCGGGAAAAAAAATCCCATAACAACGTCCCCGGGGATAGGAGGGCCTTCTTTTCGGAGGGGATTATGGCTTGGGCTTAAAAGGGTTGTCTCACTGCATGGGTTCTCTCACCTCATCCTGTTTTCTTGGTTTCATTTTAAATTTGGGGGCGGTTTTTCTGGCTTCCACTAGGGTCAGTAAAGCCCCGGTCTGTAACTATAGCCCCAAACCTTTGCTGGCAGCCTATCAGGAGAGATGGACAGGTCTGTAGCTATAGCGCCTGACAATGATCAGCCCCTAAAAAGAGGGGTATGTAGGAATAGGTGGACCCCTGTTAATGGGAAAACATTTGCCCAAAATGGGCTTTTTTTTTTTCAAGATCTTTAAAATAAAAAGCGCAATCCTTGTTTTTGAACAAAGTTTAAATCCCCCAAGTATGTTTCAAGGCTCTTTATTGGTTGGGTATGGTTAAAAGGGCTTTTAAATGCTTTTTTTGGGTCCCCCCCTCATTAAAGTCAAACAATCAAGGGAAAATTTTAAATATGTTTAAAAGTGAGAACCCTTTTTGGAGACAGTTTTTTTTTCATTAGGTTTCAGTAGTGAACCCGGGTGTTTTGTCTCAATTTTTAAAAATAAAAGTGATAACCCAAAAAATACAAACTTTCCTGCTGGCCCATTTGGAAATGGGGTTAGTTTTGGGATTTAGGGATTAATTTAAAATTTAAAATGAGATACTCAATAAAAAAAAATAAAAAGTAACCCCGAAAATGAAACAACTTAAAAAGGGGGTTGGGTTTACTACCTTTGGGTTTATCTCACCTCAGCCTGTTTTATTGGTTCATTTTTTAATTCAGGGGGTGTTTACTGGGTTCCCTAGGCTGGGAGTAGAAAACCAGGGTCTGTACTATAGAAACCCGTGCTGGCAACCTAAAAGGAGAGGGTTGAAAAAGGTCTCTAGCTATAGCGGACCCGGTGGCAGCCTTCAGGAGAGATTGAAAAGGTCTGTTTGCTATTGCAAACCCGTTTTTTTGGAAAACCCCCTAGGGGAATCAAACAGGTCGTAAACTATAGCAACCATTGGGGGCAGCCTATCAGGGAGAAATTTAACAGGTCCCTTTGCTATTGCAACCCGTTCTGGGACCTATCAGGAGAGATGGAAAAAAGGTCCCGTTGCTTAGGACCCGAGGACTTAAAGCAGCCCCAAAAAAGGGGATATCTAGAAATAGGTAGGACAATTAATGGACACAAAATTGCAAAATGACGGGTTTTTGGAAGATCTTTAACATAAAAAGCAGTAACCCCTGTAGGATAAAAACCCTTTAAAGTGAACAGCAGGTCAAAATTTGAACATTTTAATGTTTAATTAAAAAATAAGTTTTTACTTATTTACAAAAAAATGTGGGAAATTTTAATTTTGGGTTTTTTCAAATGGGGCGGGGTTTTATTTTTCTATTATTAAGGGAAGAGCTACTTTTTCCTTTTCTATTTACTTCTGTTTTCCCTTCCGTTCGTTTCCCCCTTTTACTTCTTGGGCCCCCCCCTGACTCTACCGTTGGGCACTTACTTCCTAATGGGGGACACAAAAAGGTGCCCTGTAATACGTTAACAAGCCTTTATTTAAAGGTGCCCCTGTTATAAACAACAACAAGCCTTTTTAAAGGTTTTCCATGTTTTAGCGGCAACAAGCCTTTATAAAGGTGCCATTTATAGCGGCAAAAAGTGCTTAGAGGTGCATTTTTATAGCCGGGAACCCAAACCTTTTTAGAGGTGCCCCTGTTATAGGGGCAAAAAAGCTGCTGTAGAGGTGCCATAATTTTAGCGGAACAAAACCTTTTTAGAGGGGGCAAAGTTATAGCGGGAACAAGTGCCCGTAGAGGTGCAGTTATAGCGGCAACAAGCTGCTGTAGAGGTGCATGTTTAAAAGCGGCAACAAACGCTGGAAAAGGGGCCAAAGTTAAAGGCCCGGGAACAAGCTGCGTTTGGGCATACCGTTTAGAACCCTCAAAGGAGAAAAGGTGGAGACCAAGAAAGGGAAAGGGGTTTGGGTGAAGATCGAAAAAAAGGGGTAAATTTTTTTTAAAAAAATAATAATTTAAAAAATCCTTTACTTATATAGCCCCCAAAAAATTCCGCAGCACTTTACAAAATAGAGGGTTTTAAAAAACAGAATTACTTTTTAAAAAAAAAATATTACGGGTGCAAGTGCTTGGGTTTAAAAATGGTCCAGCCATGTGACATTAAAAAAGGGGTAATTATACATAAAAAAGCGGACGAAAAAGGGCCCTCCCAAAACCCAAAAAACTATATACAGATAAGTTCCTGTGGGTGACAAAGTGCGGGAAAGTGACGAATGTGTGACAGAATTTGGGGGGGTTAACAATTGGGGATCTTGGTGGGCTTGTCTAAGAAGATGAGTTTTCAGAGCACACTTAAAACTGTGAGGTTGTGAGTGTGCCTGATCCCCAGGGGAAAACATGTTCCAGAAACTGGTGCAATAATACAAAATCTTGGGATGGGCAGGGGAGGTTTCAGATGAGTGAAGTGTGTAATCCCTTTGATTTAGTAGCAGGGCGGAGAGAGTGGGTAGGGTGGTAGACAGATGAGGGAGGGGATGTATGGGGGTGCAGCGCTGTGGAGAGCTTTATGGGTGAGAATGATGAGTTTATGCTGTATTATGTACTGAATAGGCAATCAGTGCAGTAACTGACACAGGATAGAGGCATCAGTATAGCAGCTGGAAAGAAAGACTGGCTGCTGCATTCAGGACAGATTGGAGAAGGGAGAGTTTGCAGAGAGGGAGACCGATAAGCAGGGAGTTACAGTAGTCAAGACGAGAGAGAATAAGAACAACACTAAGAGTCTGGGTTGTTTCCATAGTGAGACAAGGACGGATTCTGGAGATGTTCTTAAGGTGCAGGTGACAGGAGCTGACTTTTAAATGGGCACTTCTATGGTAAAAAAATAAATAAATAAAAAATAACAAAGTGAACAATCCCTTTAATAAACATTCATCTCAGTGCTTATTATAAAAGCTGGGTCTCTAGACTGTGACTGAAGAAGCAAATTACTAAAGCCATCAATCCCACATCAATATTGTGCAATCTTTAGAAAACTTTTGTAATAAAAGATTATTCCCATCAAACAATAATGTTGTAAAGAACCGATCAACTCCTACACGACAAAAAGCAAAACAAAAATTCAATGCCGACGTAATGAACCTGTTGCAAATAATTAGATAAAATGACATGTTTTGTATTAGTTTCACACTGCTTCCATCAAGAATGTATTGAGAGAGAAGATTAAAAGAGCGTCTCATTCAAAGTCCTAATAAAACAATATCGGTTTGGTGAATAGTCACCATCTGCTCATCCTGAATAATGGAGCGAACTTGTGTCTTTAATGAAGAAGATGAATGGAACATGCCACCTCTCGTCTTGCCTTCTGAAGATGTCACCCGCCAGCATTTTGAAGCTGCCTGCCCTTACATTATAAGAATCATTATGAAGGATAATCTTTGGCTTTTAAGTTGAATAATTCTCTCAGCACTTTTTAAAACCCAACCTTGAAATGTTCTGCCAGCAAGCTCGTTCTCATGTCAGGATGTTCTATTAGAGTCTATGTTTAGCAAACGGCAGCCTTTTATCTATAGACATATCTAGACAAGATAATTGTAATAATTCCATCAGAAGAGAATGAAAGCTTTGAGAAGATTACATTCTAAATAAAAGATGCTTATTTATGTAACAAGCCATGTCACCTGTGCCTCCTGCCATCTTCCCTCACCAACCTCTTCATTAATTGAAGCAGCTACTTTATATTTAAAAAAGTCTCGCTATCGGCTCACACTCTATGGCCCCTAATTTTTATCAGACTTATCACATCTTTAAATAGGAATCAGGAAACACCCTCTTGTCGGCACTAATTTCCAGTGAGGAGCGGAGGCATGCTGCAATTAAGTCAACGGCACACCAAGGACTTCAGTAAAACCACAAGCATATCAGACCAACTATTTTAGTCTTAGATCGGATTGAAAATAAGATCCTGCTAAAAATGCCACTTATGGTACAAATAGATACAAAGATAACTAGTTCTTTATGCATTTGGAAGAGAAAAAACCTGGACGACACATTCACATGCTATCTACTGATAAGCAAAAATGTACAAAAATTTACATAAGAGTCTCAGTATACTTTTTGATCAAATTTAAAAAGTCACCCATTTTACGGCAACCTCTTTTAAGTGGGTTCCTATACTAATAGCTGTAGCACTGCGTGACAACCACCATCTTCTGTGTATAACATTGGGGCATATTTATTATAGCAATTGGTTAATAATTGTGGCACAATATGACAAAACACTGGCGTACATCCTTTAGACTACACAGAGCCGTCTTTTCAGCATTGTTGGCCCCCGGGCATAGCACTGTAGTGGGCCCTGCCCTAATACATGGCGTCACACTAGGCCATGCCTCTAGACGACTCCAAGCACACCCATATTATCACGCTACTTATGTCTGTA
>JAODAL010067864.1:0-17089 GCA_025379985.1 Phyllomedusa bahiana
GTGAGGAGACGTAAAAGAAGCAAGGTTTTATGAAAACCCACCGTTTTCCCATTTTACTCACTTTATCTTAAGAAGTTTTCGTTTGTCAATGGTTTTGAGGTAAAGTTGCTGGAGTACAGCTATAATTATGGTCCTTTGGAACAGAAATGTGGCTTCTAAGTGGCATTTCTCCCTCACAATTTTTAACAGTGGCTGAGAATTTCATTTTTAAAAAATTTTTTGGGTCATGCTGCTTTGAAATGCACAATACTACAGGTCCTATTATAAAAAAATGTTGTTTCTAACAAAATTTTTGTTCTTCACAATTGTCCAAAGTGGCTCAAGGGTCATGCTTTGAATTTTTGGGGGCATTTTGCGTTGAATTGCAGCTATACTACAGGTCCATTATAAAAAAAATTTGTTTCTAACAGACATTTGTTCTTCACAAATTGTCCAAAGTGGCTCAAGGTCATGCTTTGAATTTTGGGGGCATTTTGCTTTGAAATGCAGCTATACTACAGGTCCTATTATAAAAAAATGTTTTTTTCTTAACAGACATTTGTTCTTCAAAATTTTCAAGAGTGGCTCAAGGGAAATGGTGCTGTCAGAAACAGGGAAAGGTAGGGACACGTTTAATGGACACATTTTTGCAAAATGACTTGTTTTTGCAAGATCTTTAACATAGCTAATCAATCCCTTTATTGAGACAACCCATTTAATACAATTAAAAAAGAGAAAACAAAGACATGGTGGGATTCCATCCTATTTTAAAAATGTGTTTTCTAGAATTAAACTACTAAAAAACTTGCATGTACAAAATTAGCTGGTAAAAAAATTCCTCTGAATTTGTACAAGGGGAGGTACGGGAAAACTTGACCAGATGTAGGTTATTCAGAGGACATGGAGTATGGAGCACGGACAGGAACAAATTTACAGAGACAATTTCCTCCAGAAACGTTTGAGTAAAATGAGAAAAAGACCGCCAAGAAAAGGGCACCGGGGTGGAACAGGAGCGTTAACCACCAGTATTTCCAAGTGAAGCTCAATTGGTCCGCACTCATACGGAGGGGCAAGCGCTACCCAGGTCTTGACTATGTACTGAGGAAGGCTGGAGTTCTCACACTTCCGCTTCCGCCCTCTGCTTCAGCACGACAGTTTTCGTTGCTGCGTCATCAGGGCATGTTAACCTGTGTGTTAATAGATGACGGAAGCCAGCCTGGGCTCTCACCGCACCCACTGTAACTCCGGCCCTGAGTCATGCTGTGGCACAGGAGAGGTATAGTCAATGTCCAGTTAAACTAAAATGGTGGTTGAAAGACTCCTTTTTCCGGCACTTTTTAATCTGGGGGTCAGACAGGTTTAATGGTCATGCTGCGGTCCAGGACAGTTCTAGTCAATGTCCAGTTCAACTAAAATGGTGTTTGAAAGACTCCTTTTTCCGGCACTTTTTAATCTGTGGGTCAGGCAGGTTTGGGGTCATGCTGCGGTCCAGGATAGGGTTTGTCAATGTCCAGTTCAACTAAAATGGTGGTTCAAAGACTACTTTCTTCCGGCACTTTTTAATCTGTGGGTCATGCAGGTTTTTAGGGTCATGCTGCGTTCCAGGACAGGGATATTCAATGTCCAGTTCAAGTAAAATGATGGTTCAAATAATACTGCCTTCTGGCACTTTTTAATTTGTGGGTGATGCAGGTTTAAGGGTCATGCTGTGGTACAAGACAGGGATAGTGAATGGTGTGTGTTTTTTTCTGTGGCTTTTATAGCCTTAGTGTTGTGCCTAAGATGTAGCAGAATCACCAAAAAATTGGGAATCTCGCAAGAGAACAAAGAGTGACTTTTGATCACTATATTTACTATTTTGCCATAGGCAAACTTAAACTCTATCAGTTCTCTATCTATTAAACACTAAAACGTAACTTTTATTATATCTAACTCTTAACCTCTATACACACTATTTAAAAACCTGATCTCTATCCTCATCATTTAACCCTTTTTGCTTCTGAAAGAGGGAATAACTCCCTTTCTATCATCAAGTCTGGTGGAACCCCACCTATTAACAGGAGAGCCTTATATCTATAGCAAAGTACTAACTTCAGTAAGGGATCCCAAGCCAACTACTTGGGCAGTCGTCCCTAATCTCATAGACACAGAACAAATAAGGCCCCTTGTGACACCGTCTGCAGCAGGTGACACTTGTAGACAGAGGTGAGAGATCACAATTTAAAACGTCATGCCTGAACTCGCCGACATGTTTTGCCAGCTAACCTGGCTTTATCAAGGCTTAGAGGTCCGATCACAGAGGTTACATTTTAGTGTTTAATAGATAGTATAATGATAGGGAGTGTTAACACGGCTTATTCCCGACGGATTTGTGAGCCGTATTGAGCTCACAAATCCGCCGTGAATAAGGGGCGGGACGGGGGCGGGGCCGGAGCGCGGCGGGGGCGCCGCTCCCGGCCCCATATACAATGCATTGTTTACGGCGCGTACGCGCCGTAAATAATGTGCATGTCACTTTCTCCCCCCGCGGCGGATTCGCCGAGCGGGGAGGAGCGACGGAATCCACTGTTCTCTATGAGAGCCGTGGATTACCGTAATGACAGGGACGGATTGGCGCCGTACTGAAGCGCAAATCCGGCGCGGAGTACGGCGCCAATCAATCCCCAAATAAGCCGTGTGAACGAGGCCATAGAGTTTAAGTTTGCCTATGGCAAAATAGTAAATATAGTAAGATGTAGCAGGTATCCATTTGACTGTTGTGGCTGTTAATTCCAGCTTCTCCAGCCCTGTTTGGGTGTAAGAATGAAGGTGTTGTTTCTCTCCCATAGACTTTAATGGTCATCGCTCATAATCGACTGCTCACTATCGAAAAACTTTATCGATGGTGGTCGACTATCGACTAGCCAACGTAATCGCTCAACACTAGTCTTGTTGCCATTGCTATGTGTAAACCTGGGCTTCAAGGTGAGGAAGTTTCTGACCTTGAAGGAAAAAGAACAAAGTATCTTTTCAATTGAAAAATATATTAAACAGAGTATATTACAAACATCTTGCATGTGATAGTGGTAAATGAAATGACTCCACTTACTTTTATTTGAGGCTTTATAGAGATTGATGAATGTAGGCCGTAGGTCTTCATTCAAGACTTTGGTATGAAATCCCTTATTGATTGAAGATCCAACATATTCAAAAAACTCCAGATTTAACAGGTGTGGGGATTCAACTCAGTGGTAATAGAAATAACAATGTCCTCGGCACACGTGGAGCACTTTTGGCTTTTATTTAGCCACAGTTCATATATGTAAAACAAAACAACACGGCTTAAACTTCAGCCTTGAAATGGAAACAAACACAGTTCATGTGTATCACTCACAGTTCATAGAATCCCTGGGTTCAGTCCTCACCCAGCTTGGGGAAATTGGCACACGGTAGTTTGCAGGCAGGAGCCCAGCCTTTCCACCTTCCTCTCAGTCAGACCAAACTCACTAACTGAGCACACACCTTCCCTGATTCTCCAGACTTCCTGCCTTAAGTAGGCCTGGCCAAAACCTGGGCCGGATACCTGGGAGCAGTCCACCCACCCTACTCTTTGGACTGCTCCAATAAAAGCCTGGCCCGGATCGACCGCTATTTAGCAGTCATACTACTAGGAATAAACCAAACGTCAGTACCCTAGCAATACTGACCACACTAGCAGGCTTTATTTCACCGAGATCAGGAACCTCGGTTACACGTATCTGCCATCCAGGACGGCACCTCGTGCCTTCTTACATACCCTCCCCCTCTGCCCAAAACCAGGGTTTTGGGCACCTTCAGCCACCAGACTGTGCACTCTTGAGAGGGCATCTGCATTCCCCTGCAGCTTGCCCGGCCTATGCTCTACTGTGAACGAATAATCCTGCAGGGCAAGGAACCAGCGGGTAACTCGAGCATTTTATCGGCCCCTAAATGGCCCCCCAACACATGGGAGTGGGCCATATCCAAAACCATACGCCTATAGGGACCAGGAACTAACAACTGCTCATCCCTAATTTTGGTCACCCGGTATAATAGGTTGTGATTTAGGGCAAAGTGTGGGAACCGATCCTCTGCTCCCGACACCTGGGGTACCCCATTGAGGACCGTCACATTTTCCCTAGCCCCTTTTAGGGTCAAGTCCTGGAGTTGGGCGGTACCAAAATTTTGCCTGGATACCCCCAAATCAGGAAAAGTTTCTTCTGAGGAGTCCCCTTCCTCATTGTCCCCCACCATGACAGAGAAAGGAAACTCTGGGCTCTTAGGTTCCCCCCAGTGGCCTGGTCCAGACCCCCTGGGTGACCTGGCCGAACAGATTTCTGCCACATGTCCCAGAATAAAGGGCAGTCCCGACCCACAATCACATCATGTAATAGTTCTCGCACAACCCCAGCATGGTGAGATATAGTACCCCACCCTGTCTCCAGGTTAACCTGAGCCACTGGGTAAACCCGGGTGTCCCCGTGGATACATGTGACCCCCACTTTCTTCCCAGGGACCAACACATGTGGGAGCGAGGCTGAGATCAGGGTGACCACACTCCCTGAGTCCAACAGTCCAGAGACCATAATGCCATTCACTATGATTTGACACATTTGGGGTTCCTCCCCATTGTTAGACCCGGCGCTGCACGCCATTTGCGCAAAGAAAGAACTGCGGCGGGTCGCAGAGCAGTCCATTGGTTCCGACGTGAGAGGGCACTGGGTGGCTATATGGCCGGGGCCCCGACATCTCCAGCATATAATACTACGGGGCATCTCCTTGGGCACTGGGTCTGGGCCTCTCCTGGCCTTGGCATGACCCTCCCGGGGAGTCTTGGCCCCTGGCTTCTTGATTTCCCAGTCTCTCCGGCCCTCCCAGTATGGGGATTTCAGGTCCCCTGGTGCCCCCAGGGATCTCTCCATAGCATGGAACCTCTCTACCAGTCCTACCAGGTCATCTGCCGTTTGGGGGTCACCCTGTGCAACCCAGCACTGTACAGAATGCGGCAGCGAGTGCATAAAACGGTCCATAACCACCCGCTCCACCATTTGCGCTGGGGAGCATATCTCGGGCTGCAGCCATTTTTGGACCAGATGCAACAAGTCAAATAGTTGTGACCTAGGAGGCTTGGACCTACTGTACGCCCAGTGGTGTACCCTCTGAGCCCGGACCGCCAATGTCACCCCCAGACGCGCCAGGATCTCTGCTTTTAACTTAGAATATTCCTTAGCGTCTTGTAAGGCGAGGTCGTAATAGGCCTTTTGGGGCTCCCCAGTCAGATACGGGGCCAGCACTTCAGCCCATTGCTCCGGTGGTAGTGCCTCCCGGTCGGCGACTCGTTCAAACACGGTGAGGAACGCCTCGATGTCATCTTCCGGAGTCATCTTCTGGAGGGCTTCCCTGACGGTCCTCCTGGCCCGATGTCCTGCATCATGTGACGGCGGAGCTGGAGTTTCCCGGGGCCGCACGGCATCCGTTAACATGGCCATCTGCTGCATCAGCAGCTGGTTCGTAGCTTGCTGCGCTTGCAGGGCTTCAGTATGAGCCCTCTGCTGCTGTTCCGTGGCCTGTCTCTGTGCCTGCATGGCTTCCCCATGAGCTTTCTGCTGCTGCGCTGTGGCTTGCTGTTGCTGGAGGTTCGCCTGAACCAGGTGCTTAATCAGCTCCTCCATATTAGCAGTCGTAGCTTGGCTCTTTGCTGCTTTAACCCAGGACATACACAGCGGATCTGTGCCCACGTCCTCCAACCACTTGTGGGGATTCAAATCAGTGGTAATAGAAATAACAATGTCCTCGGCACACGTGGAGCACTTTTGGCTTTTATTTAGCCACAGTTCATATATGTAAAACAAAACAACACGGCTTAACTTCAGCCTTGAAATGGAAACAAACACAGTTCATGTGTATCACTCACAGTTCATAGAATCCCTGGGTTCAGTCCTCACCCAGCTTGGGGAAATTGGCACACGGTAGTTTGCAGGCAGGAGCCCAGCCTTTCCACCTTCCTCTCAGTCAGACCAAACTCACTGACTGAGCACACACCTTCCCTGATTCTCCAGACTTCCTGCCTTAAGTAGGCCTGGCCAAAACCTGGGCCGGATACCTGGGAGCAGTCCACCCACCCTACTCTTTGGACTGCTCCAATAAAAGCCTGGCCCGGATCGACCGCTATTTAGCAGTCATACTACTAGAATAAACCAAACGTCAGTACCCTAGCAATACTGACCACACTAGCAGGCTTTATTTCACCGAGATCAGGAACCTCGGTGACACGTATCTGCCATCCAGGACGGCACCTCGTGCCTTCTTACACAGGGAAGAGGTGAACAAATGTGGAAGACCCCATTCATGGGCTGGGTAAGAAAAAATACATCAACCATGCCATGACCAATGTGATACGCAAATATTTCACGCCCAAATCTCTGTGCATGCACATCATTTAACAGCAATTCAGTAGAAGCAAATCATTGAAGAGGGCTTTTACTGAATTTTTGATTGTGAAATATTTGATCATAGCACAGAAATTACCCAAGTGTTAAAGATTAGTGATGAGCGATTACGTTGACTATTGTCATCGGGTCGATATTCAATATCGGCAAATATCAATAAGATATCCGATAGTCGATAATAGATTATCGCCGATGACCATTAAAGTCTATGGAGAGGAACAACACCTTCATTCTTACACCCAAACAGGGCTGGAGAAGCTGGAATTAACACCACAACAGCAGATGATCCCTGCACATCTTAGGCAACACACTTATTTTTATAAAACCCACAAAAAAAAATCACGACCTTCCTACCCCTCCCCTTGCAACCACACATGACCCTTAAACCTGCATACCCACAAATTAAAAATGCCAAAGGGAGATGATTGAACCATCATTTTTTGAACGGACAGGGAAAATTTCCCTTTCCCGGAACCCGAAAGACCCCAACCTGCTGCCCCAAGTTAAAAGGCCGGGGAAAAGGAGGGTTTTAAAACAAGTGAACTGGACATTAAAAATTTTTCTGCCGTTGCAGTATGACCATTAACCCGTCGACCCACAATAAAAAGTGCTGGGAAAAGGGGTCTTTGAACCCCCCATTTTTTGCTGGGCTTAACATACGTACCCGCCCGGCCCAGTATACCATTAAAACCGTCGACCCCCAAAATTTTAAAAAAGGCCGGGAAAAGAGTCTTTTTAACCCCCATTTTGTTAACTGGACATTAATTATCGCCTGTACCGCAGTATGACCATTAAACCTGCCGCCCACAATTAAAAAAATGCTGGGGAAAAAGGGGTCCCTTTTAACCACCATTTAGTTGAACGGCATTGAAATACCGCCGGGGGCCCAGCAGACCCCCAAACCCGCAGACCCACAGTTTAGAAAGGACGGAAAAAAGGAGCCCTTTTAAACCCCCTTTAGTTTTAACTGGCATTGCTATACCTTTCTTCCCAGTATCCATTAAACCGTCTGACCCCATATTTAAAAAAAAACCCGGGAAAAAAAAGGGCTTTGAAAAAAAACCCAAGGGGTTAAAGGCTGACTTTCCCTTTCTGTCCAAGTATGACCATTAAAAACCCTCTGCCCCCAGATTTAAAAAGTGCCGGGAAAAAGGGCTTAAAACCCCCATTTTAGGGAAGGGACATTGACTTTACCTGTCTGGGTCACAGCATGAGCCCCAAACCTGCATGAGCCCCGAATTAAAAAATGCCGCAAAAAGGGGTCCCCTTTTTAAAACCCCCATTTTTTTCACCTTCTGACTTCCCCTGTCCAGGGCACCTGAGCCCAAACCTGCATGATCCCCTTTTAAAAGGGGCCGGAAAAAGGAGTCTTCAACCACCCTTTTTTGAAACGGACATTTACTAATTTTCCTTTTCCCCGAAGCCCTTAAACCTTTTACCCACAATTTAAAATTTCCGAAAAAGGACTTTTAACCCCCATTTTTTTTCCTGGACATTGACATACCTGTCCTGGGCCACAATGAAACCCCAAACCCTCATGACTCCCACTTTAAAAAGTGCCGGAAAAGAGTCTTTCAACCCCATTTTAGTTTTCCCGGAAAAGCTTTGCCGGGGGACGCATGACCCCCAAACCGCATGACCCCAATTAAAAAAGGGCCGGGAAAAAGGACTTTCAAACCTTTTGTTTCCCGGCTTGCTAACCGTCCTATTACACAGATGACCTCTAAACCTGTTTTTACCCACAGATTTCAAAGGGACACATTTTGTACAGCTCCCTTTTTAAAATTTTTTGGAAAGAAAGGGGGACAGTTAAATTGGGTTTTTTTTGGGGTTTTCAATTTCATTTGCTTTTTTTTTAGGGGGATAAAAAAACAAACCCCCGCGTTTTTTGGTTTTTTCACGGGGGTTGTTAACCCCCCGACACCCCAATTTAAAAATTCCAATCACCCCAAAACACTTCTTATTGAGAAGACATTTGCCCCCGGGGGTTTAGGGATTCACCAAACAATTCAAGGGGTTTTATTTTTCCTCCAAAACCTTCAGTGATTAGGACAGACTCCCCTGGAGATCAAATGATGCGAACCCATAGTGACCCAGCCCCAGAAAATTTTAAGCCAAAAATTTGGGTGCAATTGTGTCCTGCCCTGGGGCCCCCTTTTTGACACTACTTAACCTCACAGAAATCACCTTTTTCAAAATCTGATTTTTTTAGAGAAATAGAGAAATTTGAAGCTCTCCTGATTGCCCCTAAGGGTGAGAGGCCAGTGCTGCCGTCAGCCATCTGTTAACACGGAGGTCAGCTCCCGGGCCAGCCCTTACAGGGGTGCGGTGAGAGCCGGCTAGCGTCTGTATCTATTACAGCAGGTTTACTGCCGGCAAGTACAGTGGTGCGGTGAGGGGCCCAGGCTGGCGTCCGTCATCTATTTACATGGTAAAAATGCCCTTATGACCAGCAAAGAAAAAGTCATGCTGAAGCAGAGTGCAGAAGTTGAGTAGACCCCAGCCTTCCTCAGTACACAGTCAAGACCTGGGTAGCGCTTGCCCCTCCTATGAGTGCGACCAATTGAGTTTTCACTTAAAAATACTAGTGGTTAACGCCCTTTTCCACCCGGGTACCCTTTTTTCTTGGCATTCTTTTTCTCATTTTACTCAACGTGCTGGAGGAAATGTTTTCTGTTCTTTGTTCTCTGTCCGTGCTCCATACTCCTTTGTCCTCTGAATAACCTACATCTGGTCAAGTCTTCCTGTACCTCCCTTGTACAATTCAGAGGAATTTTTTACCAGCTATTTTGTACATGCAAGTTTTTTAGTAGTTTAATTTAGAAAACACATTTTTAAAATAGGATGGATCCCACCATGTCTTTGTTTCTCTTTTTTAATTGTATTAAATGGGTTGTCTCAATACAGGATTGCTAGCTATGTTAAAGATCTTGTAAAAACAAGTCATTTTGCAATATGTGTCATTAACAATGTCCTAACTTATTCCTGTTTTCTGACAGCACCCTCACCCTTAAACCACTCTTGCCCATTGTGAAGAACAAATGTCTGTTAGAAACCACATTTTTTACAATAGGCTGTAGTTTTAGCTGCATTTCACAGCAAATGCCCCCCAAAAAATTTAAAACATCACCCCTGACCCACTTTTGACAATTGTGAAGAACAAATGTCTGTTAGAAACAATTTTATTATAATAGGACCTGTAGTATAGCTACATGTCACAGCAAAATGCCCCAAAAATTCAAAGCATGAACCTTTAGCCACTTTTGACAATTGTGAAGAACAAAAGTCTGTTAGAAACAACATTTTTTTATAATAGGACCTGTAGTATAGCTGCATGTCACAGCAAAATGCCACCAAAAATTCAAAAGCATGACCCTTGAGCCACTTTTGACAATTGTGAAGACAATCTGTAAAACTATTTTTGTTATAATAGACCTGTGGTACTACAAAATCGCTGATCAATTAACTGCATGTCTCATAACAATAGCGGCCTGTGCCAAAGAAAATAACAGCTATCTGAAATGATACTGATAATTAACAATTTTGGACCTATAAATTCACCTGGTGACAACAAAATTCTGGATTCAAATTAACTGCAAGTGGCTCATTCAAGCAAAAGCTGCCTGGCCAAAGTGAAAAATACCACTTATCTGAAATTGTACGATAGATAAAAGGTATTTTTGGCACCTATAATTCACCTGTGGTGACTACAAAATTGCTGGATTCAAATTTAACTGCAATGGTGCCTCTATCACTAAAGCTGGCCTGCGCCAAAGTGAAAAAATACGTATCCGAAATGTATACGGATAACAAAAGGTATTTTTGCCAACTATCAATCACCTGTGGTGACTACAAAATTGCTAGATTCAAATTTAACTGCAAGGTGGCTCTAGCAACAAAGCTGGACTGGGCAAAAGTGAAAAAACACGTATCTGAAATTTATACGGATAATAAAAGGTATTTTTGGCACCTATCAATTCACCTGTGGTGACTACAAAATTGCTGGATTCAAATTTAACTGCAAGGTGGCTCTATCAACAAAGCTGGCCTGTGCCAAAGTGAAAAAACACGTATCTGAAATGTATACGGATAATAAAAGGTATTTTTGGCACCTATCAATTCACCTGTGGTGACTACAAAATTGCTGGATTCAAATTTAACTGCAAGGTGGCTCTATCAACAAAGCTGGACTGGGCAAAATTGAAAAAGAACACCTATCTGAAATGTATACTGATAATAAAAGTGGAGTTTTGCACCTAACAAATAGACCTGCAGTTACTAGAAAAGATCTGTATCCTAATATAAGTTCAGGCTGCCCAATATCCAAGTAATATTTCAACAGAAAACTGTTAATAATAAAGCTATTGCAATGCAATGTCTACACTAAGTCTGGGTGCACAATATCCAGTATTCTTTAAAGAGCTTGTCTGTGTTCGCCCGCGGGGCCCTCCCCCCGCTCCCTCCCGTGACTTTACAGCGGTAGATGCTCCTTTAAAATTCTCTGCCTAACTACCTAAAATCTGCAAATCTCTGATCTAACTAAGTTCTAAGGATCACAGCTAAAAGTAGAGCTGTCTCTGTGAACAAATAGAATAATTTCGCTGAGCTGTTTGCACAGAGGCAGAGCGCACGTCCTACTGCTTTGAGATACTGACACACACTGATCATAAACAGGAAGGGCTGTTCACTGTAAAACGAGGTCATGTGATTTTTCCAGCCAATCGCAACCATACACATCCCAGTCATGACGTCGCACACACATGTCACCCGGCTCTATTCTATAAGCTGATTTGCTGGCCGCCAAAATGACAGGAAACACTGAAAATGGCGCGATATTAATAGATTTTGCACAGATTTTAATCTAAATTATCGCGTGATCTAAAAAATCCGATCAACGTAAATACCGTGCCGATTTCAACTTTGTCGATAATAATCGCTCAACACTATTAAAGATGGATTCTTCATTTACTTTCAACCCAGGGAAACGGGCCTGAGATGTTTAAATTCTTAAGACTGCAGAGGAGAAACTGTCCGGATATGTGACGGTTCGTCCACGGAACTGGGTCTCTTCATTCACTGGCATCTCTATTCTCAACAAAAACACAACATGTTATTGAGTAGTAAAAAAAATGCAATCTCAATGTCAAGCTCTTCAGCTTACTGTCACAAGATGATTGCATGTGGTCTACTTTTAAAGTTTTTACATACGACATCGATTGATGACAAATACAACCTGCTTACCGCCCAATGGCATTTTGGCATGATTGCATTTTGGCCCCTTCTGCTATTGCAATATGCACTATTTCTCTTGTTGCCATTGCTAAGTGTAAGTCCAGGCTTCAAGATAAGGAAGTTTCTGACCTTGGAAGAAAAAGAATACAGTTATTTGTCAGTTGAAACATATATGGAAAAAAATATAATACAAAGTTCTTGCATATGATAGTGGTGAATGCTTCCACTTACCTTTTTTTGGTGCAATTTACAGAGTGATGAAGGAAGGCCATACGTCTTCTTTTAAGAGATTGGTATAAAATCCTTTTTTGATTTGAAGATCCAGAAAAATTCATTAAATGGCGCAATTAAAGAGGAAGATGTGAAAAATGAGGAAGACCCCTTTTTTAGGATGTTAACCCTTTAAGCCGAATGCCTGAAAAGTATGTAATGACCATAACATTTTTTTAGTTTTTGCCTCCTTGCGTTTCAACAGTTGCAACTTTTTTATTTTTCAGTTGTATGAGGCCTCGTTTTATTCAAGACAAGTTGTAGTTTATGAGGGAATAGTTTAATTTCACTAATAAAGAATTGCCGAATTTTTATTCAATTTTTTTAAGTGTTTTGTGTTTTTTAAAACTTTTTTATACCATTCACATTTCACACTTAATAACTTGTTAGTTTAATTCTACAGGTTATTACGGTTGTATGGATAATTTATATGTGTTGTTTTTTTTTTTGTGAGCAATGTATGCACAATTATTTTTATTAAATATTTATTATTTAGTATTTTTTTATCTTTTTTTAAAAAATTTTGCTCTTTATTTATTTATTTTTTAAATCCCATAAAAGGATAACTGTGTTCCTTCTTTTATGCTTAGTAATGCATTAGCATATTCATTTCTGCTATACATTATAATCAGTTTCAGTCTAACACAGGTATTGATCAGGGCAGCACACAGTCTGCCCTGATTACTTACTTGTTACACAGACAACCCTGGGGCTACTCTAGGTCCCCAGGGCTGAATGTGCAGCTGTGCTGCAGGAGCTGTGCTGGGAACAGGGCTTTGCAGTACAGCCCCATTCCCACCGCTGCTCCGGCGCCCGGAGCAGAAAACGCCGATGTCTGCAGCGACGTCAAAAGACATAATTTCGATATGGGAGATGCCGCACTCCTGTAATTCAAGGGTAAATGCTGGGGTGCTTGCAGAAGGGATAGCTAATCCCATATACACTCAGAGGTAGCGAAATCCACAGCACTCCAAATACTTCTTTCAAAAAAGTGAACAATTTATTGGTGTATTACAATGGACAGGTCTACAGATTTTCAACAGCAGTTGAACATTTCAAAAGAAAAAAGGAAGTCAAACATAATATGAACATTTTCGGCCATGCAAGGCCTTCCTCAGAAATGTCTGTAACAGGGTAAAGTTGCAGATACTGGAGCTGGAGACCTGTCCATTGTGATACACCAATAAACTGTTCACAAATTTACATGAAGTCTGTGGAGCGCTGTGGATTTCTCTACCTATAAAAGACGTCGCTGCAGACGAATGACCTGAAATGCCCGACGCTAAAAGACGGTGGGCGGTCATTAAGGAGTTAAAGAAAAAATGAATCAACCATGCCATGGCCAACGCAATGCACAATTATTTCACGCCCATATCTCTGTGCATGCACATCATTTCACAGCAATTCAGTAGAAGCAAATCATTGAAGAGAGCTTTTACTGAATATTTGATTGTGAAATATTTGATCATAGCACAGAAAGCACCCAAATGTTGAAAAATGGATTCTTACCTTTGTATCAATCCAAGGAAATGGTCTTGAGGTGGTCAACTTCCAAGGACCTCAGAGGGGAAATTACTTGGAGATGTGACAGGCCATCCACGGAACTGGGTCTTTGCATTTCATGGCATCTCTATTCTCAACAAGAACACAACATGTTATTGTGTAGTAAAAAATGCAATCCCACTGTCAAGCTCTTCAGCTTTCTGTCCCATGGTGATTGCACTTGGTCTGCGTTTAAAGGTTTTCCAAATCACATTGAATGATGAGAAATAAAATATGCTTACCTGCTCAATGGCATTTTGGCATTATTGCATTTTGTCCCTTCCCGCTATGCAATATGCACTATTTGTCTTGTTGCCATTGCTAGGTTTAAACCTGGGCTTCAAGGTGAGGAAGTTTCTGACCTTGGAGGAAAAAGAACAAAATATCTTTTCAATTGAAAAATATATCAAAGAGAGTATATTACAAACATCATGCATTGGATGGTGGTAAATGAAATGACACCACTTACTTTTATTTGATGCTTTTTAGAGATTGATGAATGAAGGCCATAGGTCTTCATTCAAGACTTTGGTATGAAATCCTTTATTGATTGAAGATCCAACATATTCAAAAAACTCCAAATTTAACAGGGAAGAGGTGAACAAATGTGGAACACCCCTTTTTTGGGCTGGGTAAGAAAAAATACATCAACCATGCCATGGCCAATGTGATACGCAAGTATTTCAAACCCATATCTCTGTGCATGCCCATCATTTCACAGCAATTCAGTAGAAGCAAATCATTGAAGAGAGCTTTTACTGAATTTTTGATTGTGAAATATTTCAACATAGCACAGAAATTACCCAAGTGTTAAAGATGGATTCTTAATTCACTTTCAACCCAGGGAAAAGGGCCTGAGGTGGTCAAATTCTAAAGACTGTAGAGGAGAAACTGTCCGGATATGTGACGGTTCGTCCACGGAACTGGGTCTCTTCATTCACTGGCATCTCTATTCTCAACAAAAACACAACATGTTATTGAGTAGAAAAGGAATGCAATCTCAATGTCAAGCTCTTCAGCTTACTGTCACAAGATGATTGCATGTGGTCTACTTTTACAGTTTTTACATACGACATCGATTGATGACAAATAAAATCTGCTTACCGTCCAATGGCATTTTGGCATGATTGCATTTTGGCCCTTTCTGCTATTGCAATATGCACTATTTCTCTTGTTGCCATTGCTAAGTGTAAGTCCAGGTTTGAAGGTGAGGAAGTTTCTGACCTTGGAAGAAAAAGAATACAGTTACTTGTCAGTTGAAACCTATATGGAAAAAAATATAATACAAAGTTCTTGCATATGATAGTGGTGAATGCTTCCACTTACCTTTTTTTGGTGCAATTTACAGAGTGATGAAGGAAGGCCATACGTCTTCTTTTAAGAGATTGGTATAAAATCCTTTTTTGATTTGAAGATCCAGAAAAATTCATTAAATGGCGCAATTAAAGGAGTAGATGTGACAAAAGATGAAGACCTCTTTTTTGGTATGTTAACACCCTTAAGCCGAACGCCTGATAAGTAGTTAATGACCAGAACATTTTTTTTTACTTTTTGCCTCCTTGCATTTCAACAGTTGTAACTTTTTTATTTTTCAGTTGTATGAGGCCTCGTTTTATTCAAGACAATTTGTACTTTATGAGGGAATAGTTTAATTTCACTAATAAAGAATTGCCGAATTTGTATTCAATTTTTTTTAAGTGTTTTTGTGTTTTTTAAAACTTTTTTATACCATTCACATTTCACACTTAATAACTTGTTAGTTTAATTCTACAGGTTATTACAGTCATATGGATAATTTATATGTGTAGGTTTTTTTTCTGTGAGCAATGTATGCACAATTATTTATTATTAAATACTTATTTTTTAGTATTTTTTAATCTTTTTTTTTTTTACTTTTTGTTCTTTATTTATTTTTTTTAAATCCCATAAAAGGATAACTGTGTTCCTTCTTTTATGCTTAGTAATGCATTAGCATATTCATTTCTGCTAGTACATTATAATCAGTTTCAGTCTGACACAGGTGTTGATCAGGGCAGCACACAGTCTGCCCTGATTACTTACTTGTTACACAGACAACCCTGGGGCTACTCTAGTTCCACAGGGCTGAATGTGCAGCTGTGCTGCAGGAGCTGTGCTGGGAACAGGGCTGTGTAGTACAGCCCCGTTGCCAGCGCTGCTGCGGCGCCCGGAGCCAAAAACGCCGATGTCTGCAGTGACGTCAAAAGACATAAATTCGATATAGGAGATGCCGCACTACTGGAATTCAAGGGTAAATGCTGGGGTGCTTGCAGAAGGGATAGCCAATCCCATATACACTCAGAGGTAGAGAAATCCACAGCACTCCAAATACTTCTTTCAAAAAAGTGAACAATTTATTGGTGTATTACAATGGACAGGTCTACAGATTTTCAACAGCAGTTGAACATTTCAAAAGAAAAAAGGAAGTCAAACATAATATGAACATTTTCGGCCATGCAAGGCCTTCCTCAGAAATGTCTGTAACAGGGTAAAGTTGCAGATACTGGAGCTGGAGACCTGTCCATTTTGATACACCAATAAACTGTTCACTTATTTGCATGAAGTCTGTGGAGCACTGTGGATTTCTCTACCTATAAAAGACGTCGCTGCAGACGAATGACCTGAAGTGCCCGACGCTAAAAGACGGTGGGCGGTCGTTAAGGAGTTAAAGAAAAAATGTATCAACCATGCCATGGTCAATGCAATGCAGAATTATTTCATTCCCATAGCACTGTGCATGCACATCATTTCACAGCAATTCAGTAGAAGCAAATCATTGAAGAGAGCTTTTACTGAATTCTTGATTGTGAAATATTTGATCATAGCACAGAAATTACCCAAGTGTTGAAAAATGGATTCTTACTAGAGATGGGCGAATCGATTCTAACGAAGTGGAATTCGTTTAGAATTTCAGGAAAACTTCGGTTCGGAACGAAGTCGAACTTTGGGGTACTTTGGGTGAACGAAGTGTGCTTTTGATTGATAAAATGGCTGCGAGCACATGGCGCTACATGGGGCAAAGCACTCTGGGAGGAAGAAGGGCATAGCCTGCATGACATGTGCAGAGATGAAGCCAATCAGAGACCGGCGGGATTCTGTGACGTCACCGCACTATATAAGACCGAGCGCGCCGATGGAGCTCACACTCCTCTCACTGTACTGACAGGGAAGGTGCAGCTGCGGGTGATAGCGCTTTCTGAAGAACTGATTTTTTACACAGCGATTTTTGTGGGTGTCTCAGCTTGTCTCAGAGACTGTCTCTGATGTTCTATTTCTGATTTTTTGGAGTATTGGATCTGAAATCCAGTGTGCGTCCACTGCAGCTGCATATACATTCAATATCCAAGTGGGATCTAAGCCAGTTCCTGTTGTATTCATTTAAGAAACAGCGTTTTTACAATACAAATACCACTTCATTTTGGCTGCTCAATTCTATTGCGCAATTTAAAAACAGGGGTTAATTAATCGTTGTTTTTCTGGTGTTCTGACAAAAATAAACCGTCTTTTTAAAAGACAAAAATAAATATTTTTTTTGGTAGCCTAATTCACAAGCAAAGGCAAATTACAATTTTATCTCTTGTTGTGTTGGTAGAAAATACCCC
>JAODAL010067865.1:0-17089 GCA_025379985.1 Phyllomedusa bahiana
AAAGATTTTTAATGCCATAAAAGCAAAACCAAAACCCCCAAACATGGGGAGCCCAAAAATTTTCCCTTTGGTATTTTTACAAAATTTGCCCCAATAGGGAATTTTTTTTCCATTTCCCAGAATATTCTAATTTGGGAAAAAAAAATTTTTTAAAATTTTTTTTTGAAAGTTATGGCTCTGTTAAAGGTTATGGAAGGTGGGAATTAATTTAAAAAACAATTTTTTCCACAAATTCTGTGCAAAGTCTCCCAACAAAATCCCTAATTTTTTCCCAACATTTTCCCCCTTAAGGGAAAAATCACAAAATTTTTATTTTTGTGAATTCTTTGTGTTTGTTTTTAGATCTGATTTAACTTTTAAAAAAATTTCCCCACATTCTGAACATGAAAAAGGCCCTTTTACCTGGGGTGAATTCTCTCATGTGGGAATTTTTATTTGATTTGTGTCCAAAATGATTTTCCCCAAAAATTGGAACTTGGAAAAAGGCTTCTCTCCTGTGGGAATTCTTTATGTGTAACCCAGACTCCCCCTTTTTCTGTAAAAAGATTTCCCCCATTCCCCGAACTTTAAAAAAAGGGATGGGCCCTGTGTGAATTCTTTTCATGTTTAACCCCAAATCGCTTTTAAAAAGGGAAAAGATTTCCCACATTCTGGAACCCTGAAAAAGGGGCTCTCCTGTTTGAATTCTCAAAAAAGCACCCAAAAAGATTTGTTTTCTGTTTAAAGAAAATTTTCCCCCCTTCTGAAAAATGAAAAGGTTTTTCCCACTGTGAAATTTTCCTTTATGTGTTTAAAGAATTTTGATTTGTATTCAAAAAAATTTCCCACTTTTGCACCCTGAAAAGGCTTCTCCCCCCCGTGGATTTTTCTCATTTCTTTACAAACCCAACCGGGCCTTTTAAAGGGTGAAGGGATTTTCCCAAAATTCTTAAAAACCCTGAAAAATGGCTTTTTCCCCTTTTGAAATTTTTCTGTGAGTAA
The DNA here is from genome assembly GCA_025379985.1 of Phyllomedusa bahiana. Classification (NCBI taxonomy): domain Eukaryota; kingdom Metazoa; phylum Chordata; class Amphibia; order Anura; family Hylidae; genus Phyllomedusa; species Phyllomedusa bahiana. Next base: position 982 of record JAODAL010067865.1, read on the forward strand.
AAAGATTTAGCGGGTTTTTTAAAAAACTTTTCCACATTGGGCAAGGAAACCATTTCCCCCCTTTTTGGCCCGTACTTTTTGGTAACCATTTTTGGGGGCCGGAGAGGGGTTCTTTAGGGCTGGTTGGATTTATGAGGGCGTGTGAAAATTGTAAAACCATCTGGGGGGGGTTTTAAAGGGGAAGGTTCCCTATTTTTGGAAAAATTATTGGAAAACCCTCTGTACTTGTGTCCTGGATGTACCCTTTAGGGTATTGGGGGTTTTGGTTTTTTCCTTTTTGGGACTTGCAAAATAAACCCTTTTTTACCCTTTTTAAAATTTTTTTTAGAAACATGCCAATTTTTCCCTTTAGAAATCTTACAGAAGTTTTTTGTTAAAATTAGAAATATGGGTTTTAAAAGAAAATTTTTTTTTTTTTCAAACCCTAAAAAAGAAACATTTTAAACAAATTCCCTTTTAGGGGGAAAATCCTGCATTTTTTTTTAAGTAAATTTTGGGCCCAAAACCAGAGTGGATCCAGCAGGGCCACTTTTCCCAAAATTTTGATGTCAATTTTCACAGGTATGGGAAAATATTCAGACCCCTCAAAGTTTTTTTACTCTTTGTTTCATTTAAGCCATTTGGTAAAAGTTCATTTTGTGCTCATTAATATACACTCTGCCCCCCCCCACCTATTCAAAGAAAAAAAAAACTAGAAACGTAGATATAATTGCATATTTATTAAACAAGACAAACTGAAATATCACATGCCTGTGGCACTCATATTTAACTCATATGCTGTCCATTTTCTTCTGATTCTCCTTGAGATGATTCTACTCCTTCACTGGAGTCCAGCTGTGTTTACTTAAACTGATTGGACTTGGTTAGAAAAGGCACACACCTGTCTGTATAAGACAGGCGGAGGCGTTTGTGATGACCTCAACCCTCCTCAACCCGGCCGTATAGCTGAACTAAGCAATCATGGGAGAAGAGCCATGGCGACAGAGATAAAGAAGAACCCCAAGATCACTGTGGCTGAGCTCCAGAGATAGGAGAGATGGGAAAAATTTCGACAAAGTCAACTATCGCTGCAGACTGCACCAGTCGGGGCTTTATGGCAGAGTGCGGCCGACAGAAGCCTCTTCTCAGTGCAAGACATATGAAAGCCGCATTCAGTTTGCAGGCCCCCTTTTCATCACCTCCCCCAGTACAATCAAAATTTTTTTACACTTTGGTGGTGGCACTTTCCATGTTTGGGGGGGGGGGGGGGGGTTTTTCAGCTGCGGGCCCAAAAAGGCGGTTGCAATTAAAGGGAAAAGATGAATGAGTGTGGGGCTCCCCTCCCCCCTTGGGTGCCCCCAACTTAATGTGTTTTGCCCCCCCTTCAGGTGCCCCCACTTCATGTATGTGTGCTGCCCTCCCCTCTTCAGGTGCCTCCAATTCATGTGTGTGCGCTCCCCTCCCCCCTTCAGGTGCCCCCATACATGTGTGTGCGCTCCGCTCCCCTCTTCAGGTGCCTCCACTTCATGTATGTGTGTGTGCTCCCCTCCCCCCCCTTTTTTCGGGGTTTGTGTTCCCCCCCGACTTATTTATTTTGCGCTCTCCTCCCCCCCTTCAGGTCCCCCCCGCATGTGTATTTTTGCCCCCTCCTCCCCCCTTTCCAGGTGCCCCCCCAACTTTGGTGGGTTTCCCCTCCCCCCTTCAGGGTTGTTTTCCCCCCACTTCATTTTGGGGCGCCCCTCCCCCCCCCTTTCAGGTGCCTCCACTTCATGTGTGTGCTCCCCTCCCCCCTTCAGGTGCCTCCCTTCTGTGTGTGTGTGCCCCCCCCCCCCTTCTTGTGTTTTTCCCCCCAATTTCATGAAAGTGTTTTGGCTCCCCCCCCCCCTTCGGTGCCCCACTTAATGTTGTGTGCTCCCCCTCCCCCCCCCTTAAAGGTACCCCCATTTTCGTGTGTGTGCTCCCCCCCCCCCCCTTCAGGTGCCTCCACTTCATGGGGTGTGCGCCCCCCCTCCCCCCTTTAAAGGTGCCCCACTTAATGGGGTGTGCGCCCCCCTTCCCCCCCCTTAAAGGTGCCTCCACTTCTGTGTATGCCCCCCCCCCCTTCTGGTGCCCCCCTGCGTTTGGCTCCCCCCCCCCTTTCTTTAATTGTGCGTTTTCCCCCCCCCCCACTTCATGGATTTGAAACTCCCCCCCCCCCCAATTCATGTGTGTGTTCGCTCCTCCCCCCTTCAGGTGCCCCCACTTCATGTGTGTGCTCCCCCCACTTCATTTGTGTGTTCCCCCCACTTTTTGGAAGTGTGTTTGCGCCCCTCCCCCCCTTCAGGGGGCCCCCCCACTTTATGTGTGCGCCCCCCTTTTCCTCCCTTCGGGGTACCTCCATTCAGGGGTGTGTGCGCTCCTCTCCCCCCCTTTTCATTTGGTTGCTCCTCCCCCCCCTTTCATGTGTGTTTTCCCCCCATTTTCATGTATGTGCCCCCCCTTCCTCTCTTTAGGGCCCCACTTCATGTGTTTTTGCCCCCTCCCCCCTTAAATTTGGCCCCCACTTCATTTTGGTGAAACTCCTCTGCCCCCCCTTCAGGTGCCCCCAAATTTTCCCATGTTTTGGCTCCCCTCCTCCCTTCAGGCGCCCCCCTGCATGTGTGTGCTCCCCCCCCCCCCTCATTGGGGTTTTTTTTTGGCTCCCCTTCCCCCCCCATTCTGTGATTTCCCCCGCTCCCCCCCCCATTTCCCAGGTGTTGGGGTTTTCCCTTTCCTCCCCAAACTTATGTGTGGGGTTCCCCCCCCACTTCAGGGTTTTATGTGTGTTTCCCCCCATTTCATTTGTTTTGTGCCTCCCCCATTCGGGGCCCCCCCCACTTCTGTGTGTTGCTCCCCCTCCCTCCTTCATGTGTGTGCCCCTCTGCATGTGTGTGTGCTATCCTCCCCCCTTCAGGGGCCTCCACTTCATGTGTGTGTGCTCTACTCCCCCCCCTTTCAGGTGCCTCCACTTCATGTATGTGTGTGTGCTCCCCTCCCCTCTTCAGGTGCCTCTGCTTCATGTGTGTGTGCTCCCCTCTACCCTTCATGTGTGTGTTCCCCCCCCACCCCCTGTTTTGGGCCTCCCTCTCCCCTTCGGGTTTGCCTCCACTTCATGTGTGCGCGCTCTCCTTCCCCCCTCAGGTGCCTCCACTTCATGTATGTGCGCTCCCCTCTTCAGGTGCCTCCACTCATTTTGTGGCCCCCCCCCCCCTTTAGGGGGTGGTGCGTCCCCCCCAAACCCTTTTCCTTGTGTTGCGCTCCCCCCCCCCCTTCATCTGTGCACCCCTCTTCATGTGTTGCACCCCTTTCCCCCCCCTTCATGTGTGTCCCACTTCCCCCCCCCTTTGTGTGGCATTTTCCCCCCCCCCCTTCAGTGTGTTGCCCCTTTCCCCTCCCCCCTTTTCATGTTTTGGGCCCCCCCCTCCCCCTTCATGTGTGTGCGCTCCCCCTCCCCCCTTCATGTGTGCGTGCTCCCTTCCCTCCTTCATGTGTGTACTGCCCTCCCCCTTCATGTGTGTGCCCCCCTCCTACCTTCATGCGTGTGCGCTCCCCTCCCCCCTTCATGTGTGCGCTCCCCTCCCCCCTTCATGTGTGTGCTTCCCTCCCCCCTTTATGTGTGTGCTCTCCCCTCCCCCCTTTATGTGTGCGCATCCCTCCCCCATGAAGGGGGGGGGGCACAATATACAAATCAAAAAAAACAAAAACCAAACTGCCCCCTCCTCCCTCCCTTCCCCGGGCCCAACCCGCTCACAGGGAGAGTTTTTTCCCTCATTTTTTGCCATCTTTTTGGGTTTTTTTTTTTTCCACCCTAATTTTTTTTTTTTTAAGGGTTTAGATCGGCCGCAACCCCGACTGTACTGGGAATTTAAAAATATCGGGGATCACAGGGGTTAAAAAGCCTGGACATGTTGGGGGGTTTTGTTTGTTTCCTCCCCACTATTTACTCCCTGATATCAAAATGACAACGCTGGACTTGCTGGGAGTTTTTAGTTCCCCCTCCCTTTATTATCTCTCGGTTAAACAATTTATAAAAATTCCCAAAAAGTGGGAGTTGTAGCCCTCCCTCCTATAACATCTCTGGTATCACACCAAATATCAGCCCGGAAATGCTGGGGGGTTTTAGTTTTTTTCCCCCCAAAATCATCTCCCTTTTTCAAATTAAAAGTCTGGACATGCTGGGGGGTTGTAGTTAACTTTTTCCTTTTATCATTTTCTGGTATCACATGATTTAACCCGGGCCCCGGGCATGTGGAAAATTTTAGTTCTCTCCTCCTGAAGCTGGGGGAAAAGAAAAAACGACGTCATGTTCAGACACTCAGAGGGCCTTCGCTTCTGGTTTTTTCTTAAAGGTATCTATACAATTTTTTAGAAAACTGATGGAGGGGACGCTTTCCGGGTTTTTCTTTTTCAGACATAGAGAAGGTGTTCAGGGCCGGGTGAGGGGGGGGCGACCAAAACCCCTTTAAAAAAAAGTTTTTTTAAAAAGGAAAAAGGAAACTATGGAGGGGGACCCCCGGGGTTTTCTTTTTGCCCGGGATTTGAGAAGGTGTTCAGGCCCCATGGAGGGGGCGACCACCCCTAAGAAGTTATAAGTAGAAAGCCCCAAAGGAGGCGACGCGCCGGTTTTCCCCTTTTTCAGAAAAAGAAAAAGGTGTTCAGGGCCGTTGAGGGGGGGGCAACCCACCGTCAGAAGTTTCTAAGCAAGAAGCTCATGGAGGCGACACTCCGGTTTGAAATTCTGCAGACATAGGGGAAAGGGGTTCAGGCCCTTTTAGAAAGGCGGCCACCCGAGCGTCAGAAAGTTATAAAGTAGAGAAGCCCCTGGAGGGGACGTGTCCGGTTTGGGCCTTTGCAGACATAGAGAAGGTTTTGGGACCGGGTGAAAAGGGGGGGGGGCCCCCGTCAGGAGTAAATAAGTTTGAGAAGCTCAAAGGAGGGGTTTCGTCCGGTTTTGGGCCTTTTTAAAACAAAGGAAGGAGTTCAAAGGGTGATGAGGGGGGGGCGACCACCGTCAGAAGTTTTCTAAGCAAAAACTCTTTAGGGGGACTTTTTCCCGGGTTTTACCCTTTTTCAGACATAGAGAAGGTGTTCAGGCCCCAATTTGGGGGGGGGGCGAACCACCGTCAGAATTTATTTAAATAAAAACTCATGGAGGCGCGCTCCGGTTTGAAATTCTGCAGACCTTTAAAAAGGGGGTTCAGGCCGAGAGAGGGGCCGACCACCGGCAGAATTTTAAAAAAAATTATTGGGGAGAAAATCATGGGGGCGACGCCTTCCCTTTTCTCTTTTGCAGGCATAAAAGAAGGGTGTTTTTGGCCGATGAGAGGGGGGGACCCCGTCAGAAGGGACTAAGTAAGAAGCTCAAGGGGGCGACGCATCGGTTTGACCCTTTTGCAGACATTGAAAGGTTTTTCCCGGCCGTGATGGGGGCGACCACCGTCAGAAGGGGCTAATAAAAGAAACTTGGAGCGCACCCGGTTTTTCTTTTGCAAAAGGGATAGTGAAGGTGTTCAGGCCCAAGGGGGGGGGGGAGGGGGGGGGGGGGGCAAAGGGGGCCAGCGTCAGAGTTTCTTTAAATAAGAAGGGTCATGGGGACTCAAACGGTTTTGGTTTGACTTCTGCAGACATAGAGAAAAGGTGTTTAGCCGATGGGAGGGGGGGACCACCCTTTAGAAAGGTTACTAAGTAGAGAACTCATGGGGGCACGGGGCCCCCGGTTTGACCTTTGCAGGGATAAGAAGGTGTTTGGGCCAATGAGAGGGGCCACCACCCTCAGAAGTGGGGGAAGCCCTTTGGGGATCTTAGCTTTCATGGGGCCCAATTTGGGCTTGATTTCATGCATCAATACTGAAAGAATTTTTTGTTTTTATAAATGTTTTTTTTTGAGGTTTTTTTTGGGTGTGATTATTTCTGTGGGGGGGGTTTTAATCATTTTCTTTTGATCATGTGACCGGGGGTACAGCCACAGCCCTTGTTTTTTAAGTGGTAAAGGACTTAAAGGAGGAACGCCCCCCCTAGGAAAGCGTTTGCGCCCCGGGGTTTTTGGGTTTGATGTCCCAATTTTGTTAAAACCCCTTTTCAGATGGGTAGTCCAAAAAAGTTTGCCCATTTTTTTTGAAAAACCCCCAATGAAAGGCAATTCTTCCCGGGGGGGGCGTTTTTGGGCTGAAGTCCCGGGAAGTAGGATTCCTGCAAAGGAACGTGTTAAATTTTTGCCAATTTAAACCAATATTCTTACCTTTTTATAGTAAAAATTTGGGTCTCTGCGCTATTTTGGGAAAAAAATAGTTTTTGGGTTTTTTAGCGGGTCAACTATGGGATTTTTTCTCTTGATAAAATTCCCCCCGGGCACCTCCCACACAGTCCCAAATTTTTAAAACGCCCTTTTCCCCTCTTAAACCCCTCCCTGTCCCTTTTTTCATTTTTGGGGTCAATAAAATGTCTCGGGTGTAAAAAATGTCTGATTGTTCCCGCTGGTTTTATTTTAAAAACAAATAAATATTTTAACCTTTTTGTACAATGTGATCCTGAAAAAATTTTTCAAAATTTTTTGATTGGGCCCTGGTTTTGAGGGTGTCTTTGGGTAATGTCCCTGTGACTGGGCGAGGGGAGAGGGGGTTTGGTGGGAATGTTTATGGGATTTTGGGGGCGGGGTTAAAAAGGGTTTCTTGTGTAAATGTCATGTTAAATTGGGGGAGGTTTAGAGGCTGTCTTGGTGAAAGTCATTTGATTGGGGGAGGTTAGAGGCTAAATCCCTTGGGGTAATGTATGTGATTGGGCGAGGTTAGAGGGGTTTTCTTGGTGTAATGTCATTTTGACTGGGGGAGGTTTGGGCGTTCCTTGGTGTAATTTTTATGTGATGTGGCGAGGTTAGAGGGGTATTCCCTTTGGGGTAAAAGTCAAAGTGATTTGGAAAGAGGTTTGAGGCTTTTTTTTTGGGGGTAATTTCATGTGATTGGGGGGGGGGGGTTAGGGGGCGTGTTTTGGGTTTTTAATTTCCCTGATTGGGCGAGGGTTTGAGGCTTTGTTTTTTTGGGGTAATGTCGTGGTTTTTGGGGGGAAGGGTTTGAGGCCGGGATCTTGGTGTAATGCATGTGATGGGGCGAGGTTTTTGAGGCGTGTCCCTTTGGGGGTTAAAGGGCTTTTGTTTTGGGGGAAGGGTTAGGGTTGGCTTGGTGTAATGTCATGTGATTGGGGGAGTTAGAGGTTTTGGCCCGGGGGTAATGGTTTAGTGAAGGGGGGGGTTTTGGGGTTTTCTTGGGGTAATGTCATGTTATTGGGTTTTGGGGGGAGGTGTTGGGGGTTGGTGTAAATTTCATGTGATTGGGGGGAGGTTAAGGCGTTTTTCTTGGTTTTTAAAGTCTTTTGTTGGGGGGGGAGGTTTTAAACGTGTCTTGGGGGTTTTTTGTCATGTGATTTGGGGGAAGGTTTTGAAAGGGGTGTCTTGGGTTTAAAAAGTCATGTGATTTTTGGGGGAGGTTTAAGGGGGGTTTTTTCTTGGTGTAAAGGGGCTGTGATGGGGCGAGGTTTTGTGGCGTTTTCTTGGTTTTAAATTTCCATGTGAAAGGGCGGGTTTTGAGGCGTGGTTTTTTTTGTAATTTTCATGTGTTTTGGGCGAGGGTTTGAAAGGGGTTTTTTGGTTTAATGTCATGTGATTGGGCGAGGTTTGAGGTGTTCTTGGGGTAAAAAGTCATGTGTTGGGGGGAGGTTTTAGGGTTTTTTTTTGGTGTAAAGTCAAAGTGATTGGGCGAGGTTAGGCGTTTTTCTTTTGTAATGCATGTGATGGGGGGATGTTTGAGGCCCTGTTTGGTTTTATGGGCCCTGCGATTGGGTGAGGTTAGAGGGTTTTTCTTGGGGTAATGTTTATGTGATTGGGGGAGGTTTTAAAGGGGGTCTTGGTGTAATGTCAAGTGACTGGGCGAGGTTAGAGGGGGTACCTTTGGGGTAAGTTTATGTGACTTTGGGGGAGGTTTGGGGGCGTGTCTTGGGGTAAGTCCCTGGGGAAAAGGGGCGGGTTTTGAGGGGGTTTGGTGAAATTTTATGGATGGGGGAGGTTAGAGGCGTACCTTGGGTGTAAAGTCATGTGATGTGGCGAGGTTAGAGGCGTTTTCTTGGTGTAATGTCATGTGATTGGACAGGTTTTGGGCGTGGGCTTGGTGTAATGTCCAAAGTGATTTGGGGGAGGGTTTGAGGGGTCTTGGGGGTTTTTTCATGTGATTTGGGGGAGGTTTAAAAGGTGTGACTTGGTGCAAATTTTTCATGTTTATGGGGCGAGGTTTTGAGGCGTGGGCTTGGGTTTTTTTTTTTCATGTGGGTTGGGCGGGTTAGAGGCTGTCCCGGGGTTTTGTCCCGGGGATTTGGGGGGGGTTAGGAAGGGTGTTTGGTGTAAAGTTCAAAAGTGATTGGGGCCCAGGTTAGAGGTGTGTCTTGGGTTTTAATTTCATGTGGATGGGGCAGGTTTGAGGGGTGTCTTGGTGTAATGTCATGTGATGGGGCGAGTAAGAGGGCGGGTCTGGTTCTAGTTAGACATGCGATTGGGTGAGGTTAGAGCGTGTCCTTGGTGTAATTGTCATGTGATTGGCGAGGTTAGAGGCGTGCCTTGGTGTAATTGTCATGTGATGGGTGAGTTAGAGGCGTGTCTTGGTGTGTTTTCTGTGAGATTAGATCGTGTGGAGTTTCTGTATTGATTACCCTATAGTACCAGTCCGCTTGCTTACGTATCCATACCTTTTCCCTGTTTGCCAGCCTGCCCTTGACCTCGCCCTGTCTCTGACCACGAACCTCTGCCGCCTGCCTGACCTTTGCCTGTCCCTCCCCCGACTACGCCTCTGGATTACGACTATGTACCACACAGTAAACCCTGGAGCCAGCAATCGCAAGCTAGTCACGTCAGTGTGTAGCGACCGCTGGTAGCCTCACTTCCGCAGCAAGACCATCCAGCTTTGCGGCGGGCTCTGTGAATACCGTGGGCCCTACTTAGACTCCGCTCCCTTTCGTGGCTTAAACTATCATTGCTTGCAGTGTCCATCGAATCCACCTCTGCATTACAGTACGGGGACTGGCCATATGGATTCCGGCCAGGGTACCTCTGGCCCGACCCTACCTGGGCCGGGATTTCACAGACGGCAGTCGCCCAGAATCCAACGTATTGACCAGCATAGCGGGCCATGAGGCAGAACCTTGGGCGGCCCGTCTACCTCCATCACCTGCCGCCGCCCGCACCTGCTCCATTGCTCCGCATCCATTGCCAAACCCACTCCGGCTTCTGACCGCGCACTGCATCTGCCGCTCCCCTCACCTACTATGGAGACCCAAAGAAAGAAGCTCTGTTTTGTTCATAAGCCTTGCCCATTCACCTAGAGGATGATGGGGCATCAATTCCCTACAGAGCGTGCCAAGGTGGCCTTCATAATCATCCTCTTGTCTGGAGACGCAGTTGTCATGGCTACACCACTATGGGGATCGAGGGAATCCTCTGACAGCTGACCATCCAAACCGTTTTCTCCGGGGGTTTCGCACGGTCTTTGAGGAACCATGCCGTACTTCTTCCGCTGCCGCAGCACTACTCCGCTTAGTCAGGGCGACACCACGGTCGGATGAGAACCTCCAGTATTCGGTGCAGTTTTTGCACTCTCGCTTCGGAGCTGGACTGTAATAATCTGAATCTTTGGTGGCAACGATTCTGGCAAGGTCTTTCGGGACGAATCAAGGATGAGCTCGCCGCTGCCGGGACTCTACCAGCCGCTTTGGATGACTTTAATCCACTTAGCCACCAGAGTCGATATTCGGTACAGCCGAAAAGGAGTACTGGTACAACAAGTAGCTCCGCCTTCAATGTGAGGTCGACCCGTCCATGTGCCATTTACCCCGCTTAACCTCCACGTTCCCAGTCGGCCACCTCTTCCTCCTCCGATGGACGCCGGGAAGAACCTATGTAGGTTTGAGTGTAGCCCGCCTGTCCCAGGAGGAACGGTCACAGCGTCGCCAGAAGCAGCTATGCTTCTATAGTGGCGGTTCAGGCCATTATATTGGGACTGTCCGGTGAGCCCCCGGGAAACTTCCGCACCTAGGGCTCGTAGGAGAGGCGACCCTAGGTGTCAGAGGCGGCCTCTGTCCCCCGTCTGACCATGCCCGTAATAGTTGGTGATTCAACACGAACAGCACCTTTCAGCCTCCGCCTTTATTGATTCAGATCGGCAGGAAACTTCATAATCCACGAACTTGTGACTAGGTTTCGTCTCCCTGATTTATCGTTTGCAGAAACCCTGTTTCTTATATATATAAAATTGCTGCCACTATTTATATAGCTTATTTCTAGCTCCCTCGACGGCATACCCCAACCGGATCTCCAATCCGTATATAACAGTCCAAACAATAGCAACGTTGGCCGTGGACTAAAAAACATATACTTTATTATTACAATTCCTAAAAAACCAATAAGACCGTAGTCTTCAATATATAACACAAGAGGGATACTATGGTTTGGTTTCGGGGAGAACACCCGTTCAAGACCGATTCCTAATAGCCACCAAAGGTGATAGACAAAATTCCATGTATCCATAAGATTTCACCATAGCCGCGTGTCGGAGACCATGTCGTCGGCGTCCAAGGTGCAGAGGTCCCCGTGTAGAATCCCGAACTCTGGGGCAAAACGAAGGAGTACTCGGAGACCGAGCGGAGCTGCCAGCGTGTGCACGTTTCGGGAGAGGCTCCTCCCCATTCTCAAGAATGCGCAGAACAGGAACAGCCACCAACTTAATAGCTACATCCCTTGAGACCTAACCAATTGTAAGTATCCAAAAGAAACCTTAAAAGTAAGCAAAAATAGAAAAACAAAATCAACACATCTAAAGAAAGGGCTTTCAAGCTTAAGTTTCTCATTAATGCTTCGTGCTAGAGCCCTCCAAACGATGTTATCCACATCGCCTCCCATTTTAAACAACTTTTTTTGTAATTGTTTCTCATCTGCACTGGTATACTTTTTCCAAAATGCACCAACGCATCTCAGATACACTATGTCTCTCTAAGGCAAAAATGCCGTGCCCACTGATTTTTCCCCATTTCTTTTGCCTTCACATCTCATATCTACACTAGAGACATCCATTAGTTTTAAATTCCTAACAATGAATTAATGTTATTTAGTCTTATCTTAGCCATGTGACGTTGTTTGCTCTACATAGAATTATTGCCGCTATGGGCACTTAATCATATAGATAATTGAAGTGCTATCACAGCGAGACAACCCTTAATTGTGAGGAATATCCCTTAGTTGGGTAATAGATAGTATCGCCTTTAATTATTGCAGAACAGTGTTGGCATTTATGGCAAGGAATTTTAAAACTAAGGATGTCTCTAGTGTAGATAATGAAGAAGAGAAGAAAAAGTATGGGGAAACATCAGTGGCACGACATTTTGCCTTAGAGAACATAGTGTATTCCCCCTTTGGGAAACACAGGGAAATGCGTTGGCATTGCGCATATGGAAAAAAGTAACCAGGTGGCGAGATGAGAAACAATTACAATAAAAAGTTGTTACAAAGAGGAGGCGCTGTGGATACATCGTGTTGGGAGGCTCTAGCCCTGAAAGGCATTATTGAGAACTTTAGCTTGAAAGCCCTTTCTTTAGATTTGTTGATTTAATGTTTTTTAATTTTGCTACTTTTAAGGTTTTCTATTGGAAAACTTACAATGGGAAGGTCTCAGGATGCAGCTATAAATGGTGCTGTTCCTGTTCTTCGCATGCTTGAGAAAGGGAGTAGCCTCCCCGAAACGTCGCACACGCTGGCAGCTCCGCTGGGTCTCCGAGTACTCCTTCGTTTCCCCAGATTTTCGGGCTTCTACACGGGACCTCATGCACCTTGGAGGGCCGACGAATGGCCTCCGCCACGCGGCTATGGTGAAATCTTAGGACACAGGAATTTTGTCTATCACCTTTGGTGCTATAGGACTCGGTCTTGAACGGGGTTCTCCCTGCAACCAAACATAAGTATCCCTCTTGAGTTATATATTGAAGACTACGGTCTAATGGTTTTACGAATTTGTAATAATAAAGTATACGTTTTTTAGAAACCCATGTTTGTCTCGTCGGTCAGTGGCAAATGCCTTAAGGACGCTATCCGCTTCCATACTGCCCCCCTCTCCTTGCAGATTGGGGCTCTTCACAAGGAGACTTTGCAACTTCTCGTCCTACCTCGATCCTCCTCCGAGATTCTTCTGGGCCTCCCATGGTTGCAGGACCATACCCCGACCTTGGATTGGAGCACAGGTGAAGTCATGCGTTGGGGTTCCGCGTGTCTCTCGCGTTGCCTGTCGAAGCCACAACCTGCTCCTCAGGTCGCCTCCCTGAAATCTGCCAAGCCTCCACCAGGCCTACCTACGCCATACAGGGATTTCGGTGACGCCTTTTCGGAAAGACTGGCCGAAACGCTTCCTCCACACCGGCCTTATGATTGTCTCATTGATCTGCAACCGGGCTGTACTCCTCCCCGGGGCCGGGTCTACCCCCTCCGTCCCGGAGACTAAGGCCATGTCTGGTACATCAGGAGAACCTCCAAAGGCTAATCGTAAGTCCTCGTCTCCGGCAGGAACTGGCTTCTTTTTTGTGGAGAAAAAAGACGGGTCTCTCCGGCCCTGCATCGTATCGGGGCTTAAATAAAATTACGATAAAAAACCGCTACCCTCTGCCCCTTTATCTCCAACTTTTTGACGCCTTTCGTGGCGCGAAAATCTTTTCCAAGCTGGATCTACACGGTGCTTATAACTTAATCCGCATTCGAGAAGGCGATGAATGGAAAACGGCGTTTAATACACGGGATGGCCATATCGAGTATTTGGTTATGCCATTCGGTCTCTGTAACGCCCCTTCTGTATTTCAGAACTTTGTCAATGAGATCTTTCGGGACCTACTCTACCTCTGTGTGATCGTTTACTTGGACGATATTCTAATTTTTTCCCCTGATCTCGAGACTCATCGCCACCACGTCCGCCAGGTCCTCAGGCGTCTCCGCACCCATCAGCTTTTTGCCAAACCAGAGAAGTGCCTCTTTGAAGTACCAGCTTACCCTTCTTAGGGTACATCATCTCAATAAGGGCCTCCGGATGGATCCTTTTTAAACTCTCCGCAGTGTTACAGGGCCCCAACCGGTGGGCCTTGGGCCATTCAGCGTTTCTTGGGATTTGCCAATTATTATAGACAATTTATCCCACACTTCTCTACATTGTGGCTACCTTTGGTGGCTCTAAAAAGGAAAAATGCCAATCCCAAATCCTGGCCTCCAGAAGCTAAATGAAGCCTTCAACCCAGCTCAAAGCTGCATTCTCGTTGCTTCCTGGTCCTGTCTCGCCCAGACCCTAACCGCCCTTTTTATTCTGGAAGTGGATGCTTCTTCTGTCGGTGCCGGCGCTGTCCTCCTGCAGAGATCCTCCTCTGGTAAACTACATACTTGTTGTTTTTTCTCCAAAACGTTCTCTCCTGCCGAGAAGAATTATACCATAGCTGATCGCGAATTACTGGCCATAAAGCTGGCTCTAGAAGAATGGCGTCACCTGCTGGAGGGGGCTCGTCACCCTATTGACATCTTCACGGACCACAAGAACCTCCTGTATCTGCAGTCGGCTCAACGCCTGAACCCTCGTCAAGCCAGATGGTCAATCTTTGCCCATTTCGACTTCCGTCTACATTTTCAGCCGGCCGAGAAAAACGTCAGAGCTGACGCCCTATCTCGTTCTTCGGATACGGTGGGTCTTGAGCCTTCTCCCCAGCACATTGTCCCCCCTGAACGACTCGTCACGGTTGCCCCCGTGGATCTCCAACACCTTCCTCCATATGTGCGTCCTGCCTTGCGGCCTAGAATCCTGAAGTGGGGACACTCTTCTCGTACCGCTGGGCATCCAGGAGTCCATAGGTCGCTACAACTGGTCTCCCGCTATTACTGGTGGCCTATTCTCGCTCAAGATGTCAGGGACTTTGTTCTGGCCTGCACCTCCTGTGCATGTAATAAGGTCCCTCGTCTCAAACCCGCTGGGCCTTCTTCACCTCTCCCTGTGCCGGAAAAACCTGGACCCATGTAGCCATGGACTTTGTTACAGATCTCCCACCCCATCTGGAAACAAAAGGTCATCTGGGTAGTGACCGACCATTTTTTCCAAGATGGCTCACTTTATCCCTCTGCCTGGGGTTTCCCTCTGCACCCCAGCTGGCCCAACTTTTTTTCATCATGTTTTTCGTTTGCACGGTCTTCCTTTACACATTGCTCTGATAGGGGAGTACAGTTCATCGCTAAATTTTGGCGGGCTCTGTGTGGCCAATTGCAGGTTCAGCTGGACTTCTCAACTGCATACCACCCTCAAACTAATGGGCAGGTAGAGAGGGTTAACCAGGTGCTGGGTACCTACTTGCGGCATTTTGTGTCCGCTCGTCAAGATAACTAGTCTGATGTTCTCCCCTGGGCAGAGTATTCCTATAACTCTTTAGATTTGGAATTCGCTGGTGCCTCCCCCCTGTTTTGTCTTCTTTGGGTTACATCCCGCCCCCTCTCCCCCTAGCTACCTCGGTCATGTCCCTGCCGTGGATTGCCCAAGTAAGGGACATCAAGGCTCTCTGGCAGCTCACCCCGAAGGCCCTGCTACAGGCTTCTGCTCGCACCAAAGTCCAGGCTGACAGGTACCGTTGGCCCCCGCCCCTTTTTGAGCCAGGCAATAGGGTTTGGTTGTCCACCAAGTACATCTGCTTCAAGGTACCCAGTTATAAGTTAGGCCCTAAATACATAGGTCCTTTTGTGGTACTTCGGTGACTAAACCCAGTATCCTACAAGCTTCGCTTGCCACCTACCCTGCGTATCCCGAACGCCTTCCATGTCTCTCTCCTCAAGCCGGGTGGTGCTGAATCGCTTCTTCCCCGGGGTCTGTCTCACCTTCTCCTGTCGCCAACTCTGATAACATCTTTGAGGTCAAGGAGGTGCTGGCGGAGAAGACAGTGAGGGGGAAGCGGTTCTTTCTCATTGACTGGAAGGGGTTCGTGCCAGAAGAGCATTCCTGGGAACCTGAGGCCAACTTGTCTCCTGACCTCCTCTCTAGTTTCCAAAAAAAGAGGGGGAGACCTAAGGGGGGGGTACTGTCACGGGGGTTGCGGGCGCCGCCGCTCCCCGCGATCGCTCCCCTGCCCGCAGGGGCTCCGGCGCGGGTGCCGCGGCTGCCCGCGACCATCCCTCTGTGGTCCGGGTTCCTGTGCCGGTTCATTTACCCGTCCACGCTCCTGTGAACGCTGCTCCTGCTCGTCCTGGCCGCCGTGCGCGTGCCCACTGCTTAAGGCGCTCGCGCGCGACAGTTTCTCTGGATTTAAAGGGCCAGTGTCCCGATAATTGGTCTATTGTCGGGCGCTGGTTCTATTTAAAGAATATGCCCCCAGCACTTCCTGCCAGTCCGTTGGTGTGTTTTCCGTGAGATTAGAGAGTGTTGGAGTTCTGTATTGATTACCCGTGTACCAGTCCGCTTGCTTACGTTTCCTGACCTTGCCTGTTTGCCGCCTGCCCTGACCTCCTGCCTGTCTCTGACCACGAACCTCTGCCACCTGCCCTGCCTGTCCCCGACTACACCTCTGGATTACGACTTTGTACTACGCTGTACCCCGGTCGCCATCGCAAGCAAGTCACGTCAGGTTTGCGACCTGGGAGCCTCACGCCGCAGCAAGTCCATCCCACTTTGCGGCGGGTCTGGTGAATACCGGGGGCTACTTAGACTCCACTCCCTGGCGTGGCTTAACTATCATCGCTTGCGGTGGTCCAGCGAATCCACCTCTGCATTACAGTTTGGATGCATTTCTGGAGTGTAATAATATAACAAGTTATAGTGTCTAGGATTCTGGAGAGGGGTCATTGATCCAGGGATTTTTCCGATTTCAAGGAGTCGGGAAGGAATTTTTCCCCTCAAATGAGGACAATTGGCTTCTACCTCATTGGGGTTTTTTGCCTTCCTCTGGATCAACACTTTAGCACAACAGGCTGAACTGAATGGACGTCTTGTCTTTTTTCAGCCTTACAAACTATGTAATTATGTAATTTCGAGTGCTTTTTTTCCTTCCTTATAAAAATTTAACATTTTCAGCTACAATTGCA
>JAODAL010067866.1:0-17088 GCA_025379985.1 Phyllomedusa bahiana
TTTTTTTTTTTTTAATTTTTTTTTTCAAAACTTTTTAACATCATGGTTCAGATGATTGATCTGTATTAGTACATATTTGGTCTTTGGTATGTTTTTATTCAGCTATGATTAAGGGTACTATCAAAACTTGAAACGCGTCAGTCTTGATGACCACCATATACTATGTTATGATATTTAAATCTATTTAATACATTTTTTATTTTATATGGAGATGGAGACAACATTCTTCTTCCTGCTGCAGTAATCACCGCCCAGCCATCCACTGGGAGTCTCCTTGTCTCCAACTATTTACACACACCCAGCCTTTATTATAGAAGAAACAAGCTTGGGGAGCGGACTTTGTTTTTCTGACTTGTAGTTTGACTTGCAACCATTTAATATGTGCTTAGTAATGCAGATTCTTGTTATGTACCTGCATTGTTACTGTTTTGCTCATGGTGGTGGAACAATCTTTTTCTTGTATCTGTATGAGTATACATTTGGTCTTTGGTATGTTTTTATTCAGCTACTATTAAGGGTACTTTCAAAACCCAAAATGCATCAGTCTTGATGACCACCATACATGTTATGATTTTTAAATATATTTAATACATTTTTGATGTTATATGGAGCTGGAGACAACATTATTCTTCCTACTTATGTATGAGATAACCAAGATGATTGTCTATAATATCATGGTAGTCTCACATTCAAAGCTTTAGTGGATGGCGAAATATGGAGCCTGAAAGTCAAAAGTTCAAAACATTGTTTCCCTTTTGCTTTTCAGTGTAATTACAAGGGTTAGCGTTTGCAATATTAATAATTTCTGGGGGTACAGTGTATGTTATAATTATTTTCAGGGGCAAAATGTGATTAGGTATTTTTAGGTTTCACTCTTATCCTTCTTCCTTTGTATGGATTGCATATTAAGGAAATAGTGATGGGGGTGCAAATAAAACAGAATTTACTGTACAATGCTGTTTTCTTCATACTGTGTGTGTGGGGGAAGGGGGATAATGTTAATCATCTGCTGGGTTTGAGTGCAGGGTTGCTTTGTAATCATGGATTGGCTTTGATTGACACAATCTTATCAGTGGATCTCGAAGGTGGTGAGTTTCTTACAAATACCCAGTTACAAAACGAGTCTTAATGGGGGCGTGGCTTAGCAATGGCCGTGTGAAGACGCACACTACAGAGCTCCTCACAGTCTCCAGCTTTTCCTGGCCATAATATATGCTCAACATGGGGAAGATTGGCAAGAGACAGAGGCCCAAGGGCACTCCACGCTCTGGCTCTACCCAGGAGGACATTGGGGCGTTCTTCCCGCCGGTAAAGCCCGCATCTTCACTCCCGGCTCTCGGTCCCGCTGGGCCGCAAGATGGCTGACGCCGTGTGGCGTCTCTATCAGGCTCCCCGGACGACGGCTTGCAAAAGAGAGGAGCGCAATCATCCCCGCCCTCTCCGAGGCTCTGAGGGACTCCCTGGCAATACCCGGCGCCGTACCTGCGATTGAAGATGGAGACTCCGGGCGTCCGACCTTCTCCTCCGGCGCCTGGGACCCGAGACGGAAGCGCTGCTTCTCCTGCGCACCGGGGTGAGTCACCACCTGCAGCAGCTGAGAGCCGCGTGCAGCCGGAGCTGCCGGCTCTTACACTGAACTTTCCCAGCGTGCACCAGTCTGGCTCCTGCTCTAACCCGGACTTAACTGGGATCACCCACGCTGCACCAGTGGACTTTACACCTACTCCTGATGGCCCTGGTGGTTGCCCCTCTTCCCCTATAATCCCGGGGGCAATGATGGCCCCACAGCTTACAGGCCCCTACCCACATGGATCGGACCCCATGGGTACTTCTCCCGTATCAGTGTGGTGCAACACATTGGGGGTGGTCTGCCTCTAGAGATCCCCGTTGGCTCTCCATCCTCTCGCACAATGGGCCCACAACCACCTGCAAGCGGGCTCCCCCAATTGTTGGGGGTGGTGATACTGGGTCCACGGGATCTTCATGTGATATGTCCCCCCTTTAATCTAGATGGCGCTCGTGCAGGGGGCTTGCTGCCTGCTACTGGCCCCAGGCGCCTGGATTCTCTCCTTATACTCTGGGGGGCGAACCTCTGCCTGACTCGTGGGGGGCCCTCTCCTGCTCATATCATTCCCGACAGACACACTAAGGTCATACAGCCGTGATTTTTGTACACACCAGAGTACCAAGCACGCCCAGGTACATGCATCTCTTTCTGTCAACAACTCCCGCGAGTTTCCACTGGATGTGAGAAATAGGCCGGTGACATTCACCGACCGTGAAACATACCTACTGCAGTCCGCTTCGCCTCAAAAGCGACATCTCCACCTCATCTAACACAGTGATGGTCGGGGCGATTGCCAACCTGGATCTATCCTCCTTGCACTACAAAAGTGGACGATTTAGATCAGGCATCAGACCCTGACCGTCTGCTAATACTTGCAACGTTACTGATGATGGTGGCGCACCACTCGCTCAAATATTCACCTTGCACCGAAGTTTACGATGACATTTAAATCCGAATGCAGGGTACATAACGCTTTACGTATCAAGAGGCGCGTTCCCGAAATCCGTTCACCTATATGGCTGATGCTGTTTTGCAGGGTCACGGGCTATCTAAAACGACCGTCCATAGGGCGCCCACCTACAGCACGAGTATTGACCTGGACATGGCTCACAGAGCTCTGAACCTCACTGAACCCTGCTGACCCAAGCCACGCGATTGTTGATTATGCTTGGTTCACTATATATATTGTCTATTATATGTACTCATCTGTCCCTGCCTTGTTTAAATGGTACTATGTGCTAGTGCAACAAAGCAAATCCCAGCCAAAGCACCGCATTAAATGTCTAATTGTCCGATTATAATCTAATATTATATATTTCTTGCAACCGCCGCCAATTTTGCTATCGGTATTATTAATACATCCATGTCCCAACAACAACTTCTCTGCTGTTTTTAAGCCTCTAATGGGTGAACAGTTTGGGGGACCCAGAATTTTTTGGGTTTGTTTGTTTCTTATTTCTTTTTAGAGAAACTGACATGGGGTCTTCCCATTTTCTTAACCAGTCAGGGTAAAAAAGGCAGCTGCAGAGGCCTGATACTATCAGGATGGAAAGGGCTAAGGATATTGGTCCCAATCCTCAATCCATTGGGAAAATAATAGCTCGCATGCTACTCGCAGATAGTACACACCTTCATGATTAAAAGGGTCCACTTCTGAAGGTGCCCTTGGTACGTTAAGTTTGGGGTAAAAATTGAAAGGAGGTTAGTGTTAGTCTTGGGGTAACAAAAAACGCCGCTGGCTATCACCAAGCTCGCCATCAATATGAGATAGATAGGCTTTGTCTAGACACAGGGTCCTTTCCACAGAAAATATACAGAAAAGCACACCAATACAAAGCACAAAACACTTTTTTTAAAGAAATATTCCCTGACAACATTTCTCATAGACCATTATATTAAAGAAATGGATCCAACTCCGGTCTGACATAGTCCAATGAGTCTGACATAGTCCAAAGAAGAGAGTTGTAGAAAATAAGAACACTAAAATATAAAAGCACCATAATTCATGTCCTTTTGCACCCAGGGCCGTCTTTACAGCACTATGGCCCCGTGGGCAGAGCTGTGCCCTGGCCCCCCCCCCCCGCCCCCCCCCACGACATGCCAAAAAAAAAAAAACATCAACGTACTCAACCACTAAGAAAACAAATATATAGAATTACTGCTAACAAATTTTTGACCTTACAGCACCGCCCATCTATCCAGCCTCAGGTCACCGAGTAACATTATGATCAGAGTACTACAGCACTGGTCGAAATATAGAAGCAAAAGTATACCCCTGACAACCGCTGAGGGGGACCTTCACGAGGATACGACCTGTCTGGATCAGTCGTTCCTTGAATCATTCTTTTTCCTCTTCTTCTGTTCCAGGACCACCATGACACCGTTCTTCCGCCGGCAACACGTCCCTCGCATAATGTAACCCACAAACTTCTTAGGCCCTTCCGTTCACTACGAGTGACGTCTTATTTTCAGAACGTAGTTTACATCGGATTGCCGATGTAATACGTTTCATATATCAGTTGAAAAGCAGTTTGCAAATAAGCGTCACTAAGTGGGGAAGTATTTGTAACCTGATATGTTCCCCGACGGATTCACCATGCTCCAATCAATTGTAGGTGGTGAATCCGTCCGGAAATAAATGACTATGTGAATTGGTTTTTTCCGTCCGGTGTATTTGCCGTCGTCAATCCGCCGGCATCCGGAACGGAACTGAACGCGTCGGTGTGAACGACGAGCCCGTAATTTTCATTGGAAATCAATAGAAGAAATGGGCCTTGTGACTTATTTTTCGGACGGATTTTGCCGACGGATTTACTAACGTCAATCCGTCGGCAAATACGCGCGAAATAGTCCGTGTGAACGAGGCCTTTAGAATCCTTTTCCCCCCGACCTTGTTATGACACCCGCCATTAAATAAATAGGTAGTAATGTAACCCACTCATGTGAGTAGATAGGTATGTAGACCCTAATATGTAGTTATACAGCTCGTTTGTAGGTACAGTCATTGCTGCCCCTGGTTAGTATGGTTTACAGCGCCCTGTAAGATTTAAGGGTGTGGCCCCTTTTATATAGCCCGCCTGGTAATAACTTAATGGTCCCCAGAAGAATAATAGCCCCCTGTATATACCCCCTATAGTATATGCCCCTTTGTTACCATAGCTCCCCTTATAATCATCCCTATTATACAGCACACCCCTTTGTTTTGTATGACCCTTTGATATAGTCCCACTTGCAATTATATACCCGCGGGTCCCACATATAAATGAAATGCCCTCCCTGTATGCCATTTCCCCCTTAGCCAGTGTCCCCTGTAGCCCCCCTGTAGGCCAGAGTGCCCCTGAGAGCCCGCCTTGTAAGCCAGAGTTCCCCCTGAAGAAACAGTGTCCCGCGTGGGGTGTGGCGCGGCCCACTCGTGACTCCCTTTTTAGCCAGTGTCCCCCGCCGTGCCTGTAAGCCGATGGACCCCCGCCTGTAACCAAGTTGTGCTCCTTAGCCAGTGTCCCCTGTTATGCCCAAGTGTTCCCCTGTAGCGTGTTCCCCCTGTAGCCAGTGTCGGCCCTGTACCCCCCTGAAGCCAGTTGTCCCGGGCTGTATTGCCCCGCCGTCCCAGTAAGCCAGATGTCCCCCGTGTGCCAGTTAAGCCCGGCCTGTTAAGACCAGTGTCCCCCCGGCGCTGTAGTCCAGTGTCCGCCGCCTTGTAGTGCCAGTGTGCTCCTAGTAGCCAGTGGTCCCCTGTAGCCAGTATGCCCCCTTTAATCCCCTGTAAGCCTAGTTGCCCCCCCATTAAAGCCACCAGGTGTCCACCCCCTATAACCCCCCCTGTAAGCCCCATGGTCCCCCCTATACCCCCTGTTGAAGCCAGTGTCCCCCCCCCCTGTAAAGCCCCATTTCCCCCTATAGCCCCCCCCTGTAGGCCAGTGTCCACCGCCCCCCTGTACCACCCCGTAGCCCCAGTATGTCCCCCCCCTGTAAAGCCCCAGGTCCCCCCCCCCCCCTGGTTTTAAGCCCCAGTTTTTGCCTTCACGCCCTGTAGCCTTTGTCCCCCCCCCCCTTATAGCCATTTACCCCCCTCCGCCTATAGCCAGTTGACCCCCTATATCCCCCTGTAGCCCATTGCCCCTAATAGCCCTTGTCCCCCCCCCTAATAGCAGTTCCACCCTATAGCCAGTAAAATTCCCCTTATAAAGCCCCCCCTGGTTATAGCCAGTTGCCCCCTGTATCCAGTGTCCCCTATAAGCCACCCCTGTAGAAGCCCCATGTCCCCTGTTAGCCAGTGTCCCCTGAAGCCCCCTGTATCCAGTTGTCCCTTTGTTATCCAGTGTCCACTATAGCCCCCCCTGTAGCCAGGTCCCCTATAAGCCCCCCTGTAAGCCCAGTGCCCCCCGTGAGCCACTGTCCCCGAATAGCAGCCCCTGTAGCCAGTGGTCCCCCAAAAGCCCCCCTTGTAAGCCGAAGCCATGTGGTCCCCCCTGTTAGCCCCGCATGTATCCAGTAGTCCCTGGTTTACGCCGCCCTGTAGCAGTGTCACCCATTAGCCAGTGCCCCCCGCCTGTAGCCGAGTTGCGTTGGCTACCTGTAGCCAGGTGTCCCCCTATAATAGCCCCCTGTATGGCCAGTGTCGGCCCATATTCCCCTGTAAAATCGCAGTGCCGCCCTGTACCAGTGTCCCCTATAGCCCCCTGTAGCCAGTGTCCCTGTATCCCCGCTGTAGCCGAGTGTCCCCGCCTGCCCCCCTGTACCATGGACGGGCCTCCCTGTATGCCAGTGTCCCGCGGTAGCAAGTGTCCCGTTCCCCTATAGCCCAGGTGTCCCCTATAGTCCCTCCGCTGTAGCCGAGTTTCCCCGCCTGGTATCCAGTGTCTCCCTGTAGCCCCCTGTAGCCAGTGGTCCCCCTGTAGCCCGCCTGATAGGCCATTGTTCCCCTGTAAGCCATGTCCCCGGGCCTGTAGGCCGCCATTGTCCCTCCCCGTCCTGTAGCCAGTTGCCTGCCCTGTGAG
This sequence comes from Phyllomedusa bahiana, assembly GCA_025379985.1. Lineage (NCBI taxonomy): Eukaryota > Metazoa > Chordata > Amphibia > Anura > Hylidae > Phyllomedusa > Phyllomedusa bahiana. The sequence goes on from JAODAL010067866.1 coordinate 6,565, forward strand.
CCATTGTCCCCTGTAGCGTAAGTAGCCAGTGTCCCCTATACCAGTGTCCCCCTGTAGCCGCAGTGTCCCCCCCTTGTAGCCAGGTTGGTCCCCTGTACCTCCCTGTAGCCAGTGGCTCGCCCTGTAGCCAGTGTCGGGGGGGGGGGGGGGGGCGCGGTGGACCGAGTAAGGGCTGTTTAAGTCTATATTAAGGAGAGTTCAAGAGAGTATCACACCGGTATATGGTGGATCTGTGGAGAGTGAAGTGTAATAATGGAGAGGTAGAGTATCTGATATTCCCCCTGTAGCCAGTGCCGCGCCCTTTAGCGCCGTGTCCCCAAGTACCCCCTGTTAGCCAATGTCCCCTGTGAGCCAGTGTCCCCGTGTTAGGCCTCCCTGGTAGCAGTGGTCCCCTGTAGCCAGTGCCCCTCTAGAGCCACTGTCCCCCATTTAGTCCAGTGGTTCCCCTAATAAGACTCCCCATGTAACCAGTGGCCTGCCCTTTAGCCAGTGTCCCCTAAGCCCCTTGTGAGCCAGTGACCCCTATAGCCCCTCGCTGTAGCCAGTTGCCGGGGGGCGCCTGTTATGCCCATTTGTCCCCTATATCCAGTGACCGCCCTAAAGCCCCCTGGTAAGCCAGAGTCCCCTGTAGCCAGTTGTCCCCTGTAGCCGCCCTGTAGCACAGTGTCCCTTGTATCCTCCTGTAGCCAGTTGTCCCCTGTAGTCCCCCTGGTAGGCCAGTTTCCCCCTGTAGCCATGTGTGTCCCCCCGGGCCTGTAGCCATTGCTGCCTGTAGACCATGTCCCCTGTAGCCAGTGTCCCCCTATAGCCAGTGTCCCCTGTAGCCCCCTGTAGCCGTGTCCCCTGTAGCCAATGTCCCCTATAGCCCCCTGTAGCCCCCTGTAGCCAGTGTCCCCTGTAGCCAGTGTCCCCTGTAGCCAGTGTCCCCTGTAGCCAGTGTCCCCTATAGCCCCCTGTAGCCAGTGTCCCCTGTAGCCAGTGTCCCCTGTAGCCCCCTGTAGCCAGTGTCCCCTGTAGCCCCCTGTAGCCAGTGTCCCCTGTAGCCCGTGCCCCCTGTAGATGAAAAAAAACGATTTAAAAACTGTTACTTACCACTCCGCGCTCCCTGCTGTGGTCCGCGCTCCGGGAGCGTGTTTCCGGCGTGAGCGGCGTGACATCATCACGCCCGCCTACGCCGGGACGTTGCTCCCGGTATTTCCTTGGCAGGAAGCCTGCGGGGCTGCCGGCCGAGGATATACAGCGGCGCAGGAGGTGATGTCATCATCTCCTGCGCTGCTTAAAGGCGCTGCCCGGACCCGCCGCAGGGGCTGTCGCTCCACTGGGCAAGGTAGGCGGCTGCCCAGGAGGGGCCCCCCAAGGCTGGGGGGCCCCCGGGCAAGCGCCTACCTGACCCAATGGGAAAGATGGCCCTGTTTGCACCCCTTAAAGATTATGGTTATGGCTGATCTTCTGAGGGTTCAGCGGATGGAGTTTAGGCCGCACAATATGATCCTGGGGGATACAGGCCACAGTTGCTGCACATTTCTCCAAGGGGTTGGTGATCTACCCCCCTTTCCATTAGATTCTGCCTGTAGTGGCCTGTACCCCCTTTGCAGCCCCTGCTACCAACTTTATGTTGTGTAGCCTAATGCCAACAGGATATACCACCCTATCCTATCACCCCATAACTTACACCACCTCCACCTATCACCCCATATCCCTCCACCATGTCTACCTTTTACCACAATGGTGTGGCAGTATTATTTAGTCTTTGTATAGTTATATATTGATAATATTGGCCTTGGTATGCTTGTTTGTGTGGTAGCAGTATGGTGATAATATCTGCTCCTTGTAAGATGGTATTATTTGTTAACTGTATGACCATTATATAGTGGTATTATTCATAAACAATTGTGTTATAGATGTTTATATGTATTTATTTATAGAAAAATATTAATTTAAATAAATACATCCTAATAGACACTAAGGGGATGTTCACATGGCGGATTTAGCTGCGGGTTTGGCCGTGGGGTTCAGCGCAGTTGTCGCGGCCAAAACCTTGTCCAAACCTCACCTCAAACTCGCGTCTCCCGACGAGGTTTATCGGCGTGGGTTTCGGCGCGGTTGGGGACTTGGTTTTGGGCGCGGTTTGCAGCGAGGTTTTCGCCAATACAAATTAAGAGGCAGAACTAAACCCGCGCCCAAACCCACGTCCCAACTGCGCACCAATCATGACGAAAAGCATGGCGAAACCCATGCAAACACCGCGCGGACACCGTGTTGAAGACTCGCTGCCAAGAATTGACAGGAGACTTCTCAAACACGCGCGGCCAGGCTGCGGCTAAACTCGCGCAGTGTGAATAGCAACGCGGTTTCCCATAGGAAACCATGTAATGAACTGGGGGTGTTTGGGGGGCGATTTGGACAAGGTTTTGACCGCGGCAACCGCGCCGAAACCCGCAGCCAAAACCGCGGCCAAATCCGCCGTGTGAACTAAGCCTAATAGCTCCACTGTTGTTTTGGCACACTCCTCAATTAGCATTACACAGTTGCGTGAAGATGGTGCGTCCCATGTCAAAGGGCATGTTATGTAAAAAGGGTGTGGTTAATGCAAATTTTAAGGCAGTGTACTGCACGTGCCGCAGCTATAAATCTCCCAGAAGGCCACTTTCAACACTTGGCAAGTATGAATTAATGGTTCCAAATACAGCTTGTGGATCCCTGCTGCCAACTTGTCGCAACTTATATATTTTGCTATTTCACCCATAGACAATAAATGTCCGACTGGGGGCTGTACACTCACCGGCCACTTTATTAGGTACACCTGTCCAACTGCTCGCTAACACTTAATATCTAATCAGCCAATCACATGGCGGCAACTCAGTGCATTTAGGCATGTAGACATGGTCAAGACAATCTCCTGCAGTTCAAACCGAGCATCAGTATGGGGAAAAAAGGTGATTTGAGTGCCTTTGAACGTGGCATGGTTTTTGGTGCCAGAAGGGCTGGTCTGAGTATTTCAGAAACTGCTGATCTCCTGGGATTTTCACGCACAACCATCTCTAGGGTTTACAGAGAATGGTCCGAAAAAGAAAAAACATCCAGTGAGCGGCAGTCCTGTGGGCGGAAATGCCTTGTTGATGCCAGAGGTCAAAGGAGAATGGTCAGACTGGTTCGAGCTGATAGAAAGGAACAGTGACTCAAAAGCCACCCGTTACAACCAAGGTAGGCAGAAGAGCATCTCTGAACGCACAGTACGGCGAACTTTGAGGCAGATGGGCTACAGCAGCAGAAGACCACACGGGTGCCACTCCTTTCAGCTAAGAAACAGGAAAACTGAGGCTCCAATTTGCCCAAGCTCATCGAAATTGGACAGTAGAAGATTGGAAAAACGTTGCCTGGTCTGATGATCTCGATTTCTGCTGCGACATTCGGATGGTAGGGGCAGAATTTGGCATCAACAACATGAAAGCATGCTCCATCCTGCCTTGTATCAAAAGGTTCAGGCTGGTGGTGGTGGTTTTCATGGTGTTGGGAATATTTTCTTGGCACTCTTTGGGCCCCTTGGTACCAATTGAGCATCGTTGCAACACCTTGTGGAATCTATGCCACGAAGAATTGAGGCAGTTCTGAAGGCAAAAGGGGGTCCAACCCGTTACTAGCATGGTGTACCTAATAAAGTGGCCGGTGAGTGTATATCTCTGCACAGACATTCTGTAACTTATTGTACCGCTGCACGGGTGGAGAGCTGGCTATCAGCATTAACTGGGCTCTTCACTGAGAAGGCTGGGAAGGATTATTATTGTCCCTGCCTTCACAGTCGTTGTGCACACGGTTCTCAAAGAGCGCTGTATACTTAGACAAGCAGGAAGCCTCTCGTAGTCGGTGGTCATATGATAATAGGGGCTTAGTAACTGCATGTCCAGCTTTGTCTTATCAAACTGAGATAATCTCTACAGTAATTTTATGGAGGGCATTTCCCTTCTGTTTCTCCTGTAATTGGGGTAATATTTTATGCCCAGTTACAAGGGAAATCAGCAAAAAAAAAAAAAAAACTTTAATTAATTAATTAATTAATTAAATACTAATATTAATTAAAAAATAAACGGACAGCCCAAAACGTAACTTGTAGCCCTGCCCCCGACAACCCCAAAAATGTTATATCACCTACAGTGGGGAAAATAAGTACTTGATACACTGGCAATTTTGCAAGTTTTCCCACCTAAAAAGAATGGAGTGATCTATAATTTATGGTAGGTGCACTCCAACTGTGAGAGACAGAATCTAAAAAAAAAGAAAATCCCATTGTATGATTTTTAAATAATTAATTTGTATTTTTATTGCATGAAAGAAGCATTTTATACAATAGAAAAACAGAACTTAATTTTAGGTAAAGAAACCTTAGTTTTCAATTACAGAGGTCAGACGTTTCCTGTAGTTTTTGACCAGTTTGCACATACTGCGGCAGGGATTTTGGCCCACTCTTCCATACAGATCTTTTCCAGATCTTTCAGGTTTCGGGGCTGTCGCTGGCCTACATTGAGTTTCGGCTCCCTCCAACTGGCTAGGCCACTCCAGGACCTTGAAATGCTTCTTATGGAGCCGTTCCTTAGCTGCCCTGGTTGTGTGTTTCAGGTCATTGTCCTGCTGGAAGACCAGGCGACGACCTATCCTCAGTGCTCTTAATGAGGGAAAGAGGTTGATGGTGCACTCGTCCTGTCCCCTTTGTAGAAAAGCAACCCCACCGAGGAAGATTGACAGTCATCTTGTGTTTCTTCTATTTTCTAATAATTGTGCCAACAGTTGTTGCCTTCTCACCAAGCTGCTTGCCTATTGTCCTGTATCCCATGGTTCCGTCAGTAAGTAGGTAGATACATATGTCCTCCCAGTAGGTTGGTGGTTATATGGGGCCCCCAGTAGGTTTTAAGTATTTAGGGCTCCATGTAATGTAGGTAGGAATATATGTCCCCCAGTGGGTTAGAGGGCCCCCAGTATGTAGGTAGTTATAGATGTCCCCTAGTAGGTTATAGGGCCCTCCAGTATGTAGGTTGTTCTATAGTGCTGATTAAAAAACTAATAGTGCTCACCTCGCCATGTTCCCTTGATGAATGCTCAATTTTCCTGCACAGGGAATTAGTTATGTCCTCCAGTAGGTTTAAGGGTTCCCCATTCTGTAGGTAGGTCTATATATCCCCCAATAGGTTATAGGGCCCCAGTATGTAGGTAGTTATAGATGTCCCCTAGTAGGTTATAGGGCCCCCCAGTATGTAGGTTGTTCTATAGTGCTGATTAAAAAACTAATAGTGCTCACCTCGCCATGTTCCCTTGATGAATGCTCAATTTTCCTGCACAGGGAATTAGTTACCAGTTGTACACAGCTGAAGTACTCAGCGGAGCAGGTAATTTTTGCTCTCTGCTCTGTGGTAGCCTTCAAGGGTATGTGCTTCCAGAGTACGTATATATAGTTGTAGAGACTGTCCGAGCTCCGGGCCTAAGGCAGGAGCACAGAAGCCTGCGATGGATGGTTTGGGGCAGCAGCAATTTTATCCAAAACACAAGCCCCAAGTTAAACTGCCTAGTGATGCCTCTGGCTCCACTTTTGTTGTTAAAAAAGTAAATAAATATTAAAAAGTGGAGAAAAAAAACCTTTATTTTTCTTTCCTTTTTTCCCTAATTATTAAAATAACAAATACATAAATCTAACATATAAATGACATAAAAAAATAAAGATTTATGTATCACAGGAAAAAATAAAAAAAAGTGAAAAACAAACTTTATCTCTTTACTATTTTCCCTCTTAATAAATATATTATAAAATTTAATATATAAATATATATAATATATAAATATAAATCTAATGTATAGATAAAAAAAAAAAGCTTTATGTATTACGGAGAAAAGGCAAAAACGTGTAGAATAACTGAAAGTGTTGTAGCATTCAAAGCTGCCCGTACATTGAAAAAAAGCATGGTTAGGAAACAGCCCAATCAAGAACTGCTTAGGATAAGAAATAAGTGAACAAATGCTTCCGAGATATAGGCCCAGAGTCATGGAAAGGGTGGGAAGGGGGAACAAACCTTTGGCCCTTCAGCCCTGGGTGGTCAAACATTTAGGAGGGAATTTTTGCCCCTTATATAATCCCCTGCTTCCCTCCTCTATGCAGGCCCATGAATGTGGGGCATAGAAATAAAGGTAATATATATTTATTTTATATATATATATTTATATATATATTTATATAAAATTTTATATATTTATATATATTACACTCCCCGGCACTTTTTTTAGGTACCCCATTGCTAGTAAAACGGGGTTGGGACCCCCTTTTCCCTTCAGAACTGCCTATCTTCGTGGATAGTTTCCAAAAGGTGTTGAACGAGAAATTTGGGAAAAGGGGGCCCAAAAGGCAAGAAAATATTCCCCACATGAACCCCCCCACCACCCGAACCGTTGTAAAAGGGGGAGGGTTTTCCATGTTTCATGTTTTTGATGCCAAATTTTTACCCCCCCCCCGAATGTCGACAGAAATCGGGGATCCGCCCCGGCAACGTTTTTCCAATTTCTACTGTCCAATTTTCGATGAGCTTGGGGCAAATTGGAGCCTCGTTTCCTGTTCTTAGCTGAAGGAATGGCCCCCCGGTGTTTTCTTTGTGCTGTAGCCCATTGCCTCAAAAGTTCGTTATGTGGTTCAGAGATGTTTCGCCTTCCTTGGTTTTGGGTGGTATTTGAGCCCTGTTCCCTTTCTTCGTCGCCGTCTGCCCATTTCTTTAAACCTTGGAATAAACAAGGCTTTCGCAAGGGGATGGTCATGGAGGTTTTTTTTTTTTTCGGACCATTCTCGGAAACTTGAGATGGTTGTGGTAAAAAACCCCAGGGATCGCAGTTTTCTAAAAATACTCGACCACCCCTTTTGGGCCCCAAAAACCTGCCCGTTCAAAGGACTAAATACCTTTTTTCCCCCATACTGATGCTCGGTTTGAACTGCAGGGATTTCTTGGTTAATCCCCTTAAATCCCGGTTGCCCCCATGTGTTGGCTGTTTGAAATTAAAGGTTTTTAAACGGGTTGGACAGGTGTACCTAAAAAAGGGCCCGGTGAGTGTTTTTTTAAACACAGAAACATTGAGCATGGCCCTTGAAATTTGGTTTAAGCAAAGAAGAAAGATTGGAGACATAAGAAAAAGAGCAAAAGGAGGTGCAAGCTGGGAACAAACAAGTAATAAGCTGTTGACATGACAGGAGGGGATCTTCAATGAGCACGTTGTACAGCAGAAAATAACATTCATTTGCAAGCTCTTATCATGTAAATGTGACACAATGGATTTTAGAATTCTCTGAAAAGGGAAAAAACAAAGCTTTCAAATTATACCTTTCCCCTTCTCCCCAGCAGATCTGCCTTCAGCTGCCTTGTTAGCCGTGACACGTGGAAGACGAGAAATGCGCGGAAACAAAGAGGTGAAAATATATCAACAAAATAACAGTAATAAAACTTCAACACAAACTCATCCCCTCTTCTCTTTTTTTGTCATTTTTGCAAAAACAATGCAAAAAATTTGCAGTGAAAGAATATAGAGAAATGTGGTTAAGTCACTTGCCAGGGCCAGCGGCAGGACTGTAGCTAGCGTCGCGCCTCAGAAACAGATTGATTTCAAAGTCAACCCAAATTCCTAGTGATTTGATTTTTTGTTGGCCAAAAGAGAATTTTGGTTAAAATCTCCAAAAAATCAAAACTGGACTCAGGGTTTAAGTTAAGGGTTTTTAATGGGGTTTAAAGGGAAAGGGAATCTTTTACGAATTTTATTTTTTAGTAATTAGAACCAGATACTGATACATATTATGTTCTTCTTAGCCATTTTTATTTTCTGATTGTTGACTTTTTAATTCTGCTGTCTGTATGTGACTATGGAGGCGGCCATCTTTCCTGAGCTGCTTTTAACAGCATTTAGAGAGATGCTTTACAGCAGCTTCATGCACAGAGGAGCCTGTGAACAGGATCAGTCCCATTGACTTCTATAGGAGAGTTTTCTGGGCATGCTCTGTGAGCAGCAGCTTCATGCACAGAGGAGCCTGTGAACAGGATCAGTCCCATTGACTTTATAGGAGAGTTTTCTGAGCATGCTCTGTGAGCAGTATCTTCATGCACATAGGAGCCTGTGAACAGCAGCAGACCCACTGACTTCTATAGGAGAGTTTTCTAGGCTCTGTGACCTGGGATGAAATCAGTGCACTGTACTTTCATAACTTCTGTGGTTACTTTGGAGGGATCAGTCCCTATCAGTTGATTTATGTAGTATTGTTTGCATTAAGAACGTTTTAGTGAGATATAAATTAAAAGTTCTATTTTAAGGTTGGGATCTATTTTGGATTTTTTTAAATACAATTGCAGCTGGACAAATACCTGTGGTAATTCTGGGGCGTTCCCGAACATTGTTAGGGGCAGAGCTTACATTTCCAGATTTTTGTGATTAAAACTAGATAGGGATGAGCGATTATAATCGACAAAGTTGAAATCAGCACGGTTTTTAGGTTGATCGGAAATTTTGCGATATTTTAGGTGAGAATCTGCGCATAATCTATTACTATCGCGCCATTTTTGGCGCTTCCTGTCATTTTGGCGGCCAGCAAATCAGCTTAGAGCATAGAGCAGGGTGAGCTGGGTGTGCGACGTCATGACTGTGATGTGTATGGTTGTCATTGGCTGGAAAAATCACATGACCTCATTTTGCATAGAACAGCGTTTCCTGTTCAGTATCAGTGTGTCGTGTCTCTCACTAGAGAAAGCGTGTGCTCGGTCTCTTCAATACAGTCAGAGCCCACAGTTCTCTTTGTTCACACAGACAAACTATGCTTTTATCTGTGAAAATTAGAACATAGACAGATTAGAGAATTTCATCTCTTAGTTATTTAGAGACTTTTAAAGAAGCATCTAGCGCTGTACAGCCGCGGAGGGGTGGGGGGTGCGGGCGAACACAGATAGACAGGCGGGCAGGCTTTTGAAAGGAGAGTGTATATTGTGCAGCCCAGACTCTTCTTTGAACCTGCATTGAAAGGGGCTTTTTTTTCACCAGTTTTTGGCCAGCACCCTCGCACTGAGGTGAAATAGTACCTTTTTTTTGTGCAGCCCATTTTTTGTTTCAAAGACCCACCTTGTACTTATATTAGGATACAGAAATTTTTTAGTAATTGCAGGTGTATTTCATAGGTGCAAAACCCACCTTTTATTATCCGTATACATTTTAAATAGGTGTTTTTTTTTACTTTGGAGCAGACCCACCTTGTATTTATTTTAGGATACAGAAATTTGCTAGTAACTGCAGGTGTATAACTTTTAAATTGCTGTATGGCACTTTGGTTCGCCCCAGTTTTTTTTTCAAATAGCCACCTTGTACTTAAATTTGGATACAGAAATTTTGTAGTTACTGTTGGTGTATTTCAATGGTGCAAAAAACCACCGTTTGTTATCCATACAACTTTTAAACAGCTGTATTGCACGTGGAGTGGCCCTAGTTTTTTTCAAATAGCCACGTTGTACGAAAATTTTATAGCAAGTGTTCTCGTTTGTCATTGCTGCAAAAAAGCAATTTCTCATCCGTTTTAACTTCTGTATAGTTTTTTTGCTCTCTTTATATCTGAGTTTGTCTGAGATAGAGCTCTTGTTTGATAGTTTGTTTTAAACTATCAATTACGAGTCCTACTGGGCAGTTGTTAATCCCTGGGACTGAAGGAAGAACACTGTTTATTTTGTCTTATGTTTCTTCCTCAAGAAAGCTTTTCACAGGTATTCGCTTGAATAATTTCAGTTTCTAATCCTCGTTTGGGTGTAGGAAATTAGAGGGATTTATGCTGTGATTTGCCGTCTTTCAATAAGAGACTGTCAAAAATCTTCCATACCTTCTTAAATTTTTATCTTTCTGAACATGGAGCGAAATGCAGGTGGTAAGCGAGCAAAGAGGGGTGTAGGACATGGTGGTGAGGTACGAGAGAAGGTGCTCCTTCCAGTGCTGGCGGGCAAACGCAAGCCAGCGGACGTCGGTTGCAGGACCATCAAGCCTGTCATCGCTGGGTCAGGGTCCTGTGAATCTCAGTAACGAACAGCATCGCCAATCTGTTCTTCAGTGGTTAATGCAACCTGCATCCAGCAGTCTTACCTCCTCGTCCTCCCAGTCACGGCCACAAATTTCGTCATCAGCATCATCAGCATCCGTCCAACATGAAGCAGCCCAAATGTCAACTCGTGTACCCACCACTGTGGATAATCCATTTTTGAAGACCTCTTTGATGACAAATTTGGGTTGGGGTCAGAAGAAATTTCCAAAGATCAAGAGGCCAAAGAGGATGATTTGTCTTTCTCTGACGCCAGCTACTGATGCCATAAAAGGAGGAGAAGGAAGCCGGTCTATCGGCAAAAATCCCAGGTGGTCGGCAACGCCTTGCAGTGCGTGTTGCTTGTAGCTCGCAGCTCCAGGATGCAGAATGTCAGGACGAGGAACTCACTTGTGTTGATTATGATGATGACGACATTGCGGATCCAACGTGGTCTTTTCAGC